>JAVJIF010014987.1:0-106709 GCA_038442645.1 Agave tequilana
TGACAACTTGAAGCAAGGATTTATCCATCAATCTTCTCATCTTTGCAAATTCTAGTGCTTTACTTTCTCGCTTTACTTTCATCAAGCTTTAATTTCATTGCATTTTTCTTCTACCATGAATTGTGTTTTCTTTTCTTTGCAATGTCTAGCTAACTCTCTAACATGACTAGCTAACCACTAACTTTGCTAACTTCTAACTCTTGGGTGATTGCTAACTTTTAATCTTGCAATTTTGAGTCTCTTTCATCCCCAATGAAGATGAGTTACTTTCATTCTTGGCAAATGCTTGTTGTAATTCTATATGATTCATGTGAGCCTCATTTAGACCCTTGTCTTTAGAACAAGTGCCTTGATGAAACATGGAGATGGATCACCAAACTTTGCTATTGGTTTGTAGTACAATTTTCTTACTTCAATGCTAGCTTGAGTATGGCCTTGAATGACTAATGAATCTTGTATCTTCCTCCTTAGCATTCCCTTGAGTGGCACTCCTTGATTCCACCATTGAAATTCTATCTCGGGAGCCGATGAATCAATGAGGCTACAAGACAAGACCGAGAAGATCATTCATCCTCCAAGTGGGAAAGTAATTTGACCAACAAGCAAGACAAACCCTTACCGATGAATCAACATGAGGCATGCATCACCATAATAAGATTAGTAAGTTAGTAAATTAGAAAGGTTAGCTAGTCATGGTTTCATCTATCTAAAAGTCTTTCAAAGTTTTCCTTCTCAAGTTTTCTTTCCAAAGCTAGTTAAGTTTTCAAGTTCTCTTCACTTTCTTTTCCATTGTTTTTCTTTTCACGCAAATCCACAACGAATTTTCCCTCTATTTTTCCATGTCATTTTATTTCTTTTGAACATAGAAGAACTCTCGTTTTCTTTCTTCACAATTCAACCGTTAAAGCTTCCATCGCGAGCTCTCCCTGAGGATCGACCCGTAATAGCTCATACTACTACGGTGATTCGGAAGGAGTAAAGTAACATTATTAATACATTTTGGAGTTGTTGAGCATAACATAAGAGTACCGAAGGTTGATTCTAAACCCTCTATCTCTGAATTGAGTACACTCCTCCTTCCTATCAAATTTTTGGCGTCGTTGCTGGGGAGAGCAAACGGTTTACATTTAATTGAAGAACTAAACGAGTTTTCTTCTCTGTTGCAGGTTACAGGTTGAAGAAACAAGAAACAAAGCACTGTAGTAACATATAAGTGGCCTTGGGTCTCTGCTCTAGAAAGCAGAGACCAAGTGCTCTCTAATTTGCTGCGTTTTCTCGGCCAAAGCCGCAGATCCGCGACAATGAAGAGTTGACTACTAAACTGTTTTTGTGCAGGGTTGCTTGCTTTGCAAAAATACAGCTGCTGCAAATCTAATTTCTTGTATGCTTTCACCAGGATCCTGCTAATAAAATCAACAGTAAAACATTTGTTGTAAAGTTTAAAAATTGATTAGACGTTTGCATTGTTAGGCACGTGTCTTTTTAATTCATTTACTTTACTATTGAAGAGTGTTGGAGCAAGGTACGTTCGCATTGCATATCGAATAGGACTCACTTCTTGGTTGATTTACATCGCTTTGAGTGAACCTTGTTTGCATATACTGTACACTTGCACAAAATTGATTTTAAGGGCATCACCCAATAAATAAGATAAGGTGGGGATTTTATCACCCTTTCCTTGGCCCAAAAATCATTTTCCAAGCACTCACAATCCCAAGCTTCTTAATAAAATCTGATAGACGTTGGCCCTAAGGACATCCGGACTCAGTAGGAGATCGGCTGAAGTTGGAAATTGATTTTGATTCATACTCCAGTCAAATCAGTGTCTAAGGTTGGGGATTAAGAGGTTAAGCCTCGAAGATACCGTGGTTTGGCGTAATTAAGGCCCGTTGCTTACGCACGGATACCTCCCACCGTATTTTGCCCCTACCTGGCTGATTACCTGTGGACTGACTCAAGCAATAACCTTCTTCGGTTCATCGAACAGTTAGGAGTCGTCTAGGTCCAGGTATCCTAGATAGCTTGTGATTGATTTTTTTTCTTGTTTGTCATTTTCATTTTCTTTCGTTTGTGTGATCGGTGAACGTTGTCTGTGATTGTATATGCAAGAGTGGTACCGGGATCCAGATTCTGCAAGACTTGTTAGAATTTCTACACTTGCACAAACACCACCACTTGACACAATCCCAATAATGGCAAACAACACTTCGCTTCAAGATAAATTCTACCCGATTCGCACTTCACTTCCATCATGCATTCTTCTCCCAGTGACCAATGGAAATAATTTTGAGCTGAAGCTACAATTTATAAATACACTCCCACGATTCCATGGCTTAGAGTCTGAGGATGCATATTTCTTCATTCGTGAGTTTGAAGAAGTATGTGTGATGATGAGGATTTTCCAATTGACTGAGGACGCTGTTAGACTTAGGTTCATACCCTTTGTGCTGAAAGATTTAACTAAGAAATGGCTTTACAATCTCCCTGCCAGTTCGTTCTCTTCATGGGATGATTTTGTAAAAGTCTTTCTTAAAAAGTTTTATCTCATTCACAAGACAGCCCTCATGAGAAAGAACATTATGCAATTCAAGCAGGAATCTAACGAACCATTCTGGAAATATTTTGAACGCTTCAAAGACTTACTAGCCCTATGTCCTCATCACGGCATAGAGAAATGGCGTCAGTGCCAAATTATCTATGACGGACTTGATTACCAAACAAAGACACTCCTTGAAACCATGTGCCAAGGGAAATTTTTAAAGAAAGATGAGAATCAGGGGTGGGATCTCTTTGAAGCCTTAGCTGAGAAAACAATTCAGTGGGAGTCATGCCCAGATAAACTCACTCCCACCACTTCTAGAACCGGTATGCATTCAATAGAATCCTCTATAGCTGCTGAGGCTAAAATAACACAATTAATGAAGAGGATAGAACTGCTTGAATCAAGGGAACATTCTGTTGTGAACCAGGTCAACCAACCACCTATGGTAAAATCGGGTTGTACCTATTGCCATGATCTCATCCACGTATTTGAGGAGTGTCCTGTTTACCAGTCTCAAATGTATCAGGAGAACACGAATGCTGCATACACTAGACCAAACCATAATCCATACTCCAATACGTACAATCTGGAATGGCGAAACCATCCAAACTTTTCCTGGAGTCAGTCTGGTCCTGAGCAACCTAGGCAATCATTTTCACATCAATACCCTGCTCAGTCTCACCCACCCAGTTTCAACCAGAATCTACCAAATTTTCACTCATATCAGAATCCACCACAATTCCAGTCATATCAGAGTTCACCACATTACCAAACAAACTTCCAGCCTCCATATCAACAACATCAACCCCAGAATCATTCAGATAAGAGAATATCAGAGTTGAAAAAAATGATAGAAACCCTATCAAAAACCCAGCATCAGGATATGAACAAAATACAGGTCCAGATAGGGCAACTGGCTAATTCTTTAAATGAGAGACAAAAAGGTATGCTACCAAGCCAGCCAGTGCCCAATCCAAAAAATCACTTCCCTCTACATGAAGTTGAAGACATGGGCCCCAGTCAGTGCAACACTATTCATATTCTGAGATCTGGGAAGCGGGTAGATAATAAGGTTTCTAATCAACCTACCAAATCAGTGTCAAAATTAGTGTCCAAATCAATACCTCCTTTCCCTATGAAATCTGTGTCAAAGCCAACACCTCCTGTTCCAGTACAACCAACTCAAGACAATCCATCTTCCAGTTCTGAGCCATCAACTTCCAAAGACAAAGGGAAAGAAAAGGTAGATGAGCAACCATACAAGCCTATAGTACCATTTCCAAATAGGCTAGCAAATCACAAGTTGAATGCTCATATGGAGAAAATCAGAGAAATGTTCAACCAGGTCCAAATCAATGTACCTCTTCTTGATGCAATACAACAAGTTCCATCATATGCAAAATTTTTAAAGGAAATGTGCACCAAGAAGAGGAAAACACAAGTCCCTAAGAAAGTCTTCCTAGCTTCAAACATCAGCGAGTTGCTTACTGGGCCAATTCCTGTGAAATACAAGGACCCAGGGAGCTCGACCATCTCTTGTATCATAGGACAGACTGCCATCAATACCGCATTACTTGATTTGGGAGCCAGTATCAATCTCCTTCCCTTTTCCGTGTATCAACAACTAGGGTTAGGCGACCTCCATCCGACCAAAGTTACGATACAATTGGCAAATCGTTCTGTGAAGATTCCCAAAGGGGAGATCAATGATGTCCTTGTCCGAGTTGGGGAGTTTATCTACCCTGTTGATTTCATAGTTCTTGAGACACAACCTGTGTCTAACACCAATCATAGGGCTCAAACTCCTATTATCCTGGGGCGACCATTCCTTGCTACTGCCAATGCCATCATCAATTGCAGGAATGGATCCATGAGGTTAACTTTTGGTGACATGACGAGAGAAGTGAATGTCTTCAACATTGACAAACAACCTCTAAGACAAGAGATCAAACATATGAGGTAAACTTTGTTGGAAACAATTGTGAGGAAGAGAGTGAAGAATCAGAAGATGAGTCGCTATTTCTTAATGAATTATTTCAAAATGAATGCGATCATCTTGATGTGAAAGATCCTAATATTAGAGTACCCTTTCAAATGGGGAAAATTAATTTGGATATCTTCACTTTCAGTGAGCCAACCAAGAATGTATCCCATGAGGATAAAATTCAAGAAACTCCGATTGACATACCTTTTGAAGACCTCTTCGCAGAAGAACTCATGTGTCTGGATGAGCCAACTCGGGATCTGTTAATTGATTGCACATCTATAGGGGAAAATGTTGACCTCAGCTTTGAGGAGCTGTATGGAGAGAAGTTGGAATTTCTCAACATTAGGAATGAAGAAGTTCAAAATGAGAAAAGTGGTGATGAAATTTTTTTTAGTGAGGATTGTAATGATATGAGGAAGAAACAACTTAAAAAGGTGAAACTGGGGATGCCAAGGGCTCCAATGATAATTCAATTGGCATCCCAATTGTGCCCGATTAAACAGACCCATTGGAATGATGGGAAACGGGCTAGAGGGATACGACCGAAAGAAGTCCTCGGTAGTGGAGATACTTCATTTTGTACATTTTCCCTGTAAATAATTTTGGGACCCTTTTTGTAAATAAAAATAAAATAAAATAAAAAAATAATAATAATAACTCCAACAATTTTTGGACTTTAGTGCTAATTGGAACCAAGAGATCCACCTCTTCATACCCACCTTATCAAATAAACCTAGGTTTGTGTAAATATCCAATTTCACCTAGGGTCATATTGGGATTTCAACCTTTTCAACTCCCTATAAATTCTATCTACCCTGACTCTCTCTCCTAAAACCCCGGCAACAGCGCCAAAATTTGATAGGAAGGAGGAGTGTACTCAATTCAGAGATAGAGGGTTTAGAATCAACCTTCGGTACTCGTATGTTATGCTCAACAACTCCAAAATGTATTAACAATGTTACTTTACTCCTTCCGAATTACCGTAGTAGTATGAGCTATTACGGGTCGATCCTCAAGGAGAGCTCGCGATGGAAGCTTTAACGGTTGAATTGTGAAGAAAGAAAATGAGAGTTCTTCTATGTTCAAAAGAAATAAAATGACATGGAAAAATAGAGGGAAAATTCGTTGTGGATTTGCGTGAAAAGAAAAACAATGGAAAGAAAGTGAAGAGAACTTGAAAACTTAACTAGCTTTGGAAAGAAAACTTGAGAAGGAAAACTTTGAAAGACTTTTAGATAGAAGAAACCATGACTAGCTAACCTTTCTAATTTACTAACTTACTAATCTCATTATGGTGATGCATGCCTCATGTTGATGAAATACACCTAGAGGGGGGGTGAATAGGTGTAATTGCTAATCTAATGATCTTTTTAAACTTAATTGAATGAGGATGCAACGATCTCTCAAAACACGACTAAGAGCGGAATACCCCGTGAGAGGTTCTGAACTCCTTCCTCCCAATTCCCCTTAAAAATGGGTTAGAGGTGCGCAATACAACCGTGTTGTATTGAGATATGATCGAACAAGTAAAGAATGAAATGCTATGATGAAATACACACAATCAACAACACAAGTAAAATAAACAAGAGAAGATTGCACAAGTAAAGGGTTAGTTCTCAAGCAAATAGTTGTAGACAATCTAAAGCAAGAGAAATGTAAAGCAAGATGACGCAAGGCAATCGCAAACACAAATGATTTGTTTCGAGGTTCGAGCCACTGCTCTAGTCCCCGCCTTCACCTCCGTGAAGGGTTTCCACTATCCACCGAGGATGCCTTACAAGTTTGGTCTACCGAAGACCCCAAGCCCGTAGCTTCACAACTTACAAAGAACTCCACCTAGGAGTTGTCTCCACAAGAACAAGGATCACAAGAACAATAGTGATCTCCTCAAGATCACAAACTCTTTCACAAACACTTTTACAATTCTCACTCTTTTTACAACTTCACTATAGTATGAGTAATGGATTTTTGGCTCTATGAAGTGAGGTGAGAAAACTTCAGTTGTAGAGTGATATTAGCAATCAAACACAACTGAAAAAACTAGCTCAAAAAATTGGAGTTGAAAGCTTTAAACAATTTTTCTTTTTCTCTTTGAAAACAATGAAAACTTGAGGATTTTTCTAACTTACATAACAAACACCTATTGCCCTCTATTTATAAGGAGAGAATAGGTTAAAACTCTTTTCTTTTCACCTAATTTGACCTGCAAAAGGCCTCCAACAACTCTCTAAAACTCTGTTAAAGAAGACAGAAAAAACAGATTTTCAGACTTGCCCAAAGAGGAAAGAGCCGTTGGCCAGCAGCAGGCTTGGCGGTCGACCGGGCCGGTCGACCGTCGCCATGCTGGCAAAGAGCCGTTGGGCTCTGGTCGACCGTCCGGTCGACCGTCCCCTTTGAGGAAACACAGTTTCCTTCTGGCGGTCGACCGTCCGGTCGACCCAAACAAACCGAGAGTGGCCTGCTTTCAGTCGGTCGATCGGGCCGGTCGACCGACAGACGTGCACAAACGTGCACGTCCTGACACAGGTGCCGGTCGACCGGGCGGTCGGCCGGTCAACCTGAAATAGGGAAACTGGCAGGATTTTGAGAAGGAAAATTTTGTAAAAAAATATTTTGAGATACTTATAACTAAGTATTATGCAAAAATAGTCTATACACATGTTTTAAACAAGATATTCAATTTGTAACAAGTTTGGATACATGTATATAAATTTAGGCATAAAACTTAGAAACAAACATTTTTAAAACATAGAATTTTGTAAAGGAAAATGTGTGTGTGTATCTTAGAGCCAAATATCATATACTCAAACTTTAACATTCTATTTCTTACAATGTTCTAAGGACTTCAAGGCTTCAAGAGGGGCTTTCTCCACTTGATCTTCAATTTTGCATCTTGAGCCCAATTTGAGTTGTCTTGAGTCCAAGTCACCTTCCTTTAGGGAAGAGAACACCTATACAAGATAGAAAACCTGAAATACACTTAAACAATAAACAATATTAGTACAAATAACTAATATGTTTTGTAATCATCAAAACACACTAAAGACGGGTGATTGTAACCTTGGGCCAACAATCTCCCCCTTTTTGATGATGACAAAACATATAAATTATTGAAACAAATAAAGGAAGAAGAGCTTGGAAAGCTCCCCCTCAAACAATGCTATGTAAAAAAATAACTATGAGTGAGGTACATGAAGCATTGAAAACACAATATGTTTGTCAAAACTTAAATACCAATTGAAATCAAACTTAATCTTATATACCAATTAAACTTATACTTTTTCTCTTAAACTTATAGTTTCAATCTTTTTCTCCCCAAAACTCAAGTAAATAAATAAAACTCAAAACTCAAAACTATAAGCAAACTTATTTCTTTTTAAGCAAACTTATTTCTTTTTCTCCCCCTTTTTGTCATACATCAAAAAGGGTTAAAACAAAACAAACAAAAACACCAAAATAGAAATATTTTTAAGAATTTATCATGCAAACACTCAACTCACCACAAATAAATAAAAATCTAGCATAATCTAGAGGTTTAGTAAAAATATCGGCAAGTTGAAAATCGGTAGAAATATAATCAATATCAATATCACCTTTCTCATAATGATCTCTAAGAAAGTGATACCTAATGTCAATGTGTTTGGTTTTACTATGTTGATTTGCATTCTTTGTCATGTGAATAGTACTAGTATTATCACAAAATAATTTAACATGATCAAAGTGTAAATCATAGTCAAGGAGAGTATGTTTCATCCAAAGAACTTGTGCACAACAAGCTCCGGCCGCAACATACTCCGCCTCGGCGGTTGAAAGGGCTACCGAATTTGCTTTTTGGAAGACCAAGATACAAGACAATTACCTAAGAATTGACATATTCCACTTGTGCTCTTCCTATCTACCCTACAACCCGCATAGTCGGCATCCGAAAAACTCGTCACTGAAAATTGGCCGGTTTTCGGATACCACAAACCCATTTCAATAGTGCCCTTAAGGTATCTAATTATGCGTTTAACCGCAATTATGTGAGACTCTTTAGGACAAGATTGAAAACGTGCACAAAGACAAACGGAAAACATAATATCTGGCCTACTAGCCGTCAAATAAAGCAAGCTACCAATCATGCTACGATATAATTTAATGTCCACACTTTTACCTTGTTCATCCTTGTCAAGCTTTGTAGTTGTTGCCATGGGAGTTTTGCTCACTTTAGATTCTTCAAGCCCGAACCTTTTGATTAGTTCCTTTGTGTACTTGGCTTGATTGATGAAGATCCCATCCTTCTTTTGCTTGATTTGGAGTCCAAGGAAATAGTTGAGCTCCCCCATCATAGACATCTCGAATTCATCCTTCATGCATGACTCAAAAGCTTGGCAAAGAGATTCATTAGTAGAACCAAAAATAATATCATCTACATAAATTTGCACAATAAGAATGTCATTTTCTACATGTTTTGTAAACAAAATTGTGTCAATTTTACCTTTCTTAAAACCATTTGAAATCAAAAATGAAGAAAGTCTTTCATACCAAGCCCTAGGGGCTTGTTTTAAACCATAAAGAGCTTTATCTAATTTAAAAACAAAATCCGGATGTGTAGGATCAACAAACCCGGGGGGTTGTTCAACATACACTTCCTCTTCAATAAAACCATTTAGAAAAGCACTTTTAACATCCATTTGAAACAATTTAAAATCTTTATAAGAGGCAAATGCTAGTGTCATCCGTATGGCTTCAAGCCGTGCTACGGGTGCAAAGGTTTCTTCAAAATCGATTCCTTCGATTTGAGTGTAACCTTGGGCAACTAACCTAGCTTTATTCCTAACAACGTTACCCGATTCATCCAACTTATTCTTAAAGATCCACTTAGTACCAATTGTTGGTCTATCGTGGGGCCTAGGAACAAGGTGCCAAACTTGGTTGCGCTCAAATTAATTGAGTTCCCCTTGCATAGCTAGCAACCAATATGAATCGGCCTCGGCTTCGAGGACGTTCTTGGGTTCAACATGAGAAATAAATGCATAATGTCCACAATAGTCATGAAGTTTAGAGCGAGTTGTTACCCCTTTTGATACTTCACCTATGACGAGGTCCTTGGGATGATGTGGATTGTATCTCCAATCCTTTGGAAGTTGTTGAGTGGGCTCTTCTCCATTTGTTTGATTTTCATTTCCTTGAGCCTCTTGTATTTTAGCTTCACTTCCTTCATCATCCTTTGGCTTGTCTCCCATAGTAGGTGTATCCTCCAAGGTCACTTTCTCCAAGCCTTCATGCAAAGCATCTATTTCTACAACATTCTTAACAAACAAGTTAGATTCCTCAAACTTAACATGTATAGATTCCTCAATAGTCAATGATGACCTATTGAAGACTCTATACGCCTTACTAGTACTAGAATAACCCACAAATATAGCCTCATAAGATTTAGGATCAAATTTTTCTAAATTATCTTTTGTATTTAAAACAAAACATTTGCATCCAAAAACTTTGAAATATGAAACATTTGGTTTTCTAGAAAAGTACATTTCAAAAGAGGTTTTTGTAGTATTCTTACACAAGAAAACATGATTTGATATATAGCATGATGTATTAACGGCCTCGGCCCACAAATAATGTGGTAGACCATATTCACTAAGCATTGTTCTAGCCATCTCTTGCAAAGTTCGATTTTTCCGTTCAACTACTCCATTTTGTTGTGGAGTTCTAGGACAAGATAGTTCATGCTTTATTCCATGTTCTTCACAAAAAGTGGTAAAGGGTTGGTTAATGAATTCACCTCCTCTATCACTTCTTATTCTTACTATTGAAGTTTCTTTTTCCTTTTCAACTCTTTTCTTAAAGGCTTGAAAATGTGAAAAGGCTTGGTTCTTATGTTCAAGGAAGAAAACCCAAGTAAAACGTGAAAAATCATCTACTAAAACATAAGCAAATCTACTCCCACTTAGACTTCTGGTTTGTGTTGGGCCAAATAAATCCATGTGGATCAACTCCAAAGGATGTGATGTCATGATATCCTTAATTGACTTGAAGGAAGACTTAGTTTGTTTCCCAAATTGACATGCGTCACAAACTCGGTCCTTTTCAAAATTCAAACAAGGAATACCTTTCACCATTTCCTTTGTGTTTAACCTAGAAATATGGTCAAAAGAAATATGGCCTAATCTTCTATGCCACAACCAAGAGTCGTCATCGAGGGCTTTTAAACATGTTATATTACAAGACATATTTAACATATCAATCATATAAACATTGCTTTCACGAAAACCGGAAACACACAAGCATTAGAAATTCTATCAATTACTTTACAAACAACATTATCAAAAACTACATCAAAACCTTTATCACATAATTGACTAACACTCAAGAGATTATGCTTGAGGCCATCAACTAAAACTACATTCTCAATTAAAGGGGATGTGCCAAGTTTTACATTACCGATACCGATGATTTTACCCTTGGCATCATCTCCGAAGGTGACGGTGCCACCTTCATGGTATCTTGATAGGGTTGCAAAGTTGTTGATGTCCCAAGTCATGTGCCTTGAGCAACCACTATCAAGATACCACAATCCTCTACGTCGTTGGGCTTTGGAAGGTACCTATATCATTTAACAAAGTTGTTGACTTTGGTACCCAAACTTTCTTGGGTCCTTGAAAGTTAGTGTTTCGAACCCAAACATTATGATGAGATGCACTTAGTCTATCATAGCAAAAGTTGGCTAAGTGCCCTTTCCGCCCACAATGTGAACATGAAAACACTCTCCTATACATGAATGCATGATGTGTGTGTGGAGTGTGAGCATGTGTGTGTGAAGTGTGAGCATGTTTTGGGGGTTTGCCACGATGTAAAGGTTGTGTGGTATGAATATGAGCATGAGCATGGTGAACATTTTTCTTAGGGGCATGTTTCTTAGGAAACATAGCCTCTATCTTCTTCTTATCAAACTCACTACACTTTTTCAAAACAATACCTAAAGAATCTATTCTTTCCTTAAGCATGGTAATCTCATTAGCATCAACAAATGGGGACTTGCCTTTACAAGAAGTCTTATATTTATCAAATTCATTTTTAGTGGAAACCAAAGTAGAATGCAAGTCATTATTTTCTTTAGAAAGATTTACAACTTGAAGACTAAGAGATTCATTTTCCTTTTTCATTTTTAAATATTTTTTCTTTAAGAAATCATAATTATGAGAAAGTTCTACAAATGCTTCTCCTAGTTCATCCATAGAAAGATCTTCATCAAAAGAAGTGGGAGGGGTTACCTTGCTAGTGCTTTCATTAGCCATGAAGCACATGTTGGCGGTATCGATCTCCTCCTCGGATTCGCTCTCGGAATCCCATGTTGCCTTCATAGCTTTCTTCTTGAAAGGCTTCTTGGATGAGGATGGCTTCACTTTATCCGGACACTCCGCTACAATGTGTCCCGGCTTTTGGCAATTGAGGCATATGATCTTCCTTTCTTCTTTGCCTCCTTGCCATCTCCTTCTACCTTGGAATTTCGCCTTGTTGTACATCCTCCGAACATTTTTGACTAGAAGTGAGAGCTCTTCGTCATCTTCTTCTTCATCATCTTCGTCGGAGTGTGATGATTGACACTTGAAGGCAATAGTCTTCTTCTTTGTAGGAGCCATGTCCTCCCTTGCTTTTCTTTCCATCTCATGGGTTTTGAGGTTCCCAATGAGACCAATAAGCTCTATCCCATCCTTGTCGTTGAGTTCCTTCAAGGTTGTAGCCTTGACTTCCCATGAAGAAGGAAGAGCCCGGATGATCTTTCTTACTCTTTGATCATTGTTGATGTCCTCACCTAGAGAAGAAAGTCCATTAGTAATCTTGGTAAATTTTGTAACCATATCATCTATGGTTTCATTCTCTTGCATGCTAAAATTTTCATATTGGGACCGAAGAAGGTCTATCTTGGCCCTCTTCACTTGTGATGTCCCCTCATGTGTGACTAACAAATGGGTCCAAATCTCGTATGCGGATTTGCAATGGATGACTCTAGCTATGTCATCATCATTGAGGGCTTGTAGGAGTGCATAATGAGCCCTAGCATTGGCATCAAACTCCTTGGTCTCAATTTCGGACCAAGTAGATTCATCACCGGTGGGTGTGGTAAAAGATTTGGTCACGGCCTTTGCAACTCGGCTACCTAGAGATTGCAAGAACACGGTCATCTTAACCTTCCATATGGGAAAGTTAAGTCCATCAAACTTAGGGGGTGTCTTGATACCATCAGCCATGTTTACTAAATGAGTATGAATGAAATGATTAGCAATGTGAGGATCTCTCTAAGGTTGTTAAGCCAAATCCTAGAGTCCAAGCTCTGATACCAATTGAAATACACCTAGAGGGGGGGTGAATAGGTGTAATTGCTAATCTAATGATCTTTTTAAACTTAATTGAATGAGGATGCAACGATCTCTCAAAACACGACTAAGAGCCGAATACCCCGTGAGAGGTTCTGATCTCCTTCCTCCCAATTCCCCTTAAAAATGGGTTAGAGGTGCGCAATGCAACCGTGTTGTATTGAGATATGATCGAACAAGTAAAGAATGAAATGCTATGATGAAATACACACAATCAACAACACAAGTAAAATAAACAAGAGAAGATTGCACAAGTAAAGGGTTAGTTCTCAAGCAAATAGTTGTAGACAATCTAAAGCAAGAGAAATGTAAAGCAAGATGACGCAAGGCAATCGCAAACACAAATGATTTGTTTCGAGGTTCGAGCCACCGCTCTAGTCCCCGCCTTCACCTCCGTGAAGGGTTTCCACTATCCACCGAGGATGCCTTACAAGTTTGGTCTACCGAAGACCCCAAGCCCGTAGCTTCACAACTTACAAAGAACTCCACCTAGGAGTTGTCTCCACAAGAACAAGGATCACAAGAACAATAGTGATCTCCTCAAGATCACAAAACTCTTGCACAAACACTTTTACAATTCTCACTCTTTTTACAACTTCACTATAGTATGAGTAATGGATTTTTGGCTCTATGAAGTGAGGTGAGAAAAACTTCAGTTGTAGAGTGATATTAGCAATCAAACACAACTGAAAAAACTAGCTCAAAAAATTGGAGTTGAAAGCTTTAAACAATTTTCTTTTTCTCTTTGAAAACAATGAAAACTTGAGGATTTTTCTAACTTACATAACAAACACCTATTGCCCTCTATTTATAAGGAGAGATAGGTTAAAACTCTTTTCTTTTCACCTAATTTGACCTGCAAAAGGCCTCCAACAACTCTCTAAAACTCTGTTAAAGAAGACAGAAAAAACAGATTTTCAGACTTGCCCAAAGAGGAAAGAGCCGTTGGCCAGCAGCAGGCTTGGCGGTCGACCGGGCCGGTCGACCGTCGCCTTGCTGGCAAAGAGCCGTTGGGCTCCGGTCGACCGTCCGGTCGACCGTCCCCTTTGAGGAAACACAGTTTCCTTCTGGCGGTCGACCGTCCGGTCGACCCAAACAAACCGAGAGTGGCCTGCTTTCAGTCGGTCGACCGGGCCGGTCGACCGACAGACGTGCACAAACGTGCACGTCCTGACACAGGTGCCGGTCGGCCGGGCGGTCGGCCGGTCAACCTGAAATAGGGAAACTAGCAGGATTTTGAGAAGGAAAATTTTGTGAAAAAATATTTTGAGATACTTATAACTAAGTATTATGCAAAAATAGTCTATACACATGTTTTAAACAAGATATTCAATTTGTAACAAGTTTGGATACATGTATATAAATTTAGGCATAAAACTTAGAAACAAACATTTTTAAAACATAGAATTTTGTAAAGGAAAAATGTGTGTGTGTATCCTAGAGCCAAATATCATATACTCAAACTTTAACATTCTATTTCTTACAATGTTCTAAGGACTTCAAGGCTTCAAGAGGGGCTTTCTCCACTTGATCTTCAATTTTACATCTTGAGCCCAATTTGAGTTGTCTTGAGTCCAAGTCACCTTCCTTTAGGGAAGAGAACACCTATACAAGATAGAAAACCTGAAATACACTTAAACAATAAACAATATTAGTACAAATAACTAATATGTTTTGTAATCATCAAAACACACTAAAGACGGGTGATTGTAACCTTGGGCCAACAGTTGATTCATCGGCAAGGGTTTGTCTTGCTTGTTGGTCAAATTACTTTCCCACTTGTAGGATGAATGATCTTCTCGGTCTTGTCTTGTAGCCTCATTGATTCATCGGCTCCCGAGATAGAATTTCAATGGTGGAATCAAGGAGTGCCACTTAAGGGAATGCTAAGGAGGAAGATACAAGATTCATTAGTCATTCAAGGCCATACTCAAGCTAGCATTGAAGTAAGAAAATTGTACTACAAACCAATAGCAAAGTTAGGTGATCCATCTCCATGTTCCATCAAGGCACTTGTTCTAAAGACAAGGCTCTAAATGAGGCTCACATGAATCATATGGAATTACAACAAGTATTTGCCAAGAATGAAAGTAACTCATCTTCATTGGGGATGAAAGAGACTCAAAATTGCAAGATTAAAAGTTAGCAATCACCCAAGAGTTAGAAGTTAGCAAAGTTAGTGGTTAGCTAGTCATGTTAGAGAGTTAGCTAGACATTGCAAAGAAAAGAAACAAAAATTCATGGTAGAAGAAAAATGCAATGAAATTAAAGCTTGATGAAAGTAAAGTGAGAAAGTAAAGCACTAGAATTTGCAAAGATGAGAAGATTGATGGATAAATCCTTGCTTCAAGTTGTCACCACTTTGATTAAAAGCTCTCACACTCTCTCTTTCTCTCTTTTGCAGAATTCTAGAAGGAGGAAGGAGATTATAAGAGCACTAAACTAGAGAAAATCCCTACAACTCTCTCAAAAATACAAGCTCTTCTCTCAAAATCTCTCCTCCCTCTCTCGAAGAGGCCCTAGGGGTCTATTTATAGGCACCAGAGGATGAGGCTCCAAAATCTAGACCGTTGGATCAAATCGCCAGCTCAACGGCCAGATTCCTGCCGCGGATCCGCGGCCACAGCCGCGTTTCCGCGGCAGAATCTTGGCCGTTGCGCCAACAAATTCTGTTGCCGTTCTGTTGGAGTCTGTTGGCCACGTTGGATCTTTTAGAAGGCTGGGAATATGCGCGGACAACTCCAGATCTGGGCTTGACTTTTGGGCTTTTCTTTTGGCTTTTAATTAATCCCATTAATCCTTGATAATTCCATAGATTATGGGCCTTCCTCTCCATTAATGGTGGACCTGCAAATTTAGAGAGAAAAAGAGTAAAAAGCTTATTTTTATTTACATAATGCATGATATGGATGTGAAAAATGATGCAAAAATGAATGACAATCAGCTTCACATTTGGTGAAATACGATTCGAGGCCCAATTCACAGTAGACTCGCCAACCTGATCAAGGTTAAAGTCATCAGATTCTAACTCAAAGTCACACTCTTCCAATTCTTCTCCATGTTCACTTGTCAAGTTCTCAATTAAGTTGACTTCAAATCTTTGATCCTCAACATCACGGGGTTGTTTTCCTAGGTTAAAGATATTGATTTCTCTAGTCATATCCCCAAAGGTTAACCTCATAGACCCATTCCTACAATTGATAATGGCATTGGCAGTAGTAAGGAACGGTCGCCCTAGGATAACAAGAGTTTGAGTCCTAGGATTGGACACAGGTTGTGTCTCTAGAACTATGAAATCAACGGGTAGATAAACTCTCCGACCCAGATAAGGACATCATTAATTTTCCCTTGGAAACTTTCACTGAACAGTCAGTCAGTTGGATTATGACTCGAGTTGGACTAAGATCACCCAACCGAGTTGTTGATAAACTGAGAATGGGAGCAAGCTGCACTTGCTCTCAACTCAAGAAGTGCATGACTATTCTCAGCTTGTCCTATGGTGCAGCAATGGTGGGACAACCCGGATCCTTATACTTGATAGGAATCGGACCCGACAGTAGCTCACTAATGTTAGTGGCTAAAAAGACTTTCTTGGGTACATTAGTCTTTCTCTTCTAGGTGCACATGCCCTTAAGGAATTTGCATAAGATGAGACTTGTTGGATGGCATCAAGAAGTAGCACATTTATTTTTACTTGATTGAAGATCTCAATTATCTTATCCATGTGTGAATTTTGCTTGTTATTTTTCAACCTATTAGGAAATGGTACTATAGGCTGGTGCTCCAACTAGTTGACTTATCTGTTTTAGATTCGTCAGATTTGAAAGGATTGGACTAGATGAGGTGAATTCTTGATTGTGGTTGTGCTGAATGGGATTAAATGATATTGACACTTGATTATCAACTTTCTTTTCCCACCTCAATGTATGAACAACATTACATTGATTCAATGATTGATCCTCAGCCAAATGAGCTTGTTGAGAATTCCTAGGATTCATTACCGGCTGACTAGGCAAGGTACCCTATTGTCTCTCATTCTGTCGATTGGCTAATTGGCTTATTTGAATCTCTAGACTCTATATAGTTTGCATGAGGGAATCTTGGTTCTTCATATACCTTTCCATATTTCTCTCAAAGTCAGTCATTCTCCTTTCAAGTTGAGGATTCTGGAAGGAGGGTTATAGAGCTTGGTTGGGAAAGTTTTGTTGATAAATTGAAAAATTGGGTAGATGGTTGGGAGAATTGTGATGGTAATTAGAAAAGTTAGGTTGACGATTAGAAGAATTATTGGAATGATGGAAGTGGCTTGCATGGTTTGACAGTGAGTGATTATTATTGTTTTGACTTCATGAGAAATTCGGGTTATTTCTCCAGCCAGAATTGTATGTTGGTGCATAAGGATTATTGTTCGGCCTTGAAAAGGCTGCATTCAATCGTTCTGAAAAGTGTTGTTGAGCTCAAAATACAGGAACTCCTCAAACACTTGATTCATTGCTTGACAATAAGTATAGCCCGGAGTTGTAAATTGGTTTGGGTTGACTTAATTGACTGGACTTGGTTCTTTAGTTTCTAAAGCTTCCAGTCTTCAGAATTAATTCAAAATCAGGGCAGGTCATGACAAATCAGAGAGGTTGAAAATGGGTTAAAATGAATCTTTCCAAATCAAGTGGTTAAAGCCAAAGATCAAAGGTTATTTCGTCAAATCCTAGAGCTGAAACGGAGAAACTAGCATGAGATAAAGTCAGAATACAAAACCAAGAGGTGTACCCCCGGCTGTGGCTACCTGGCCACAGCCAGGCCACAAAAACGTGGCTAAAGCCGCGTTTCTGCGGTCTTGTTGAGTTTGTTGGGGGAGGTTTGCTCCCCCTATCTTCGTACGCCCTCCCCCGTTTGATTTTTGCCTATAAATGTTGTATTTTTTAGAGAAAAAGGGACCGGAAGTTAGTTTTAGCTTTTCTCTTTGTTTTTAGGGTTTAGATTCTTTATTAGATAGTATAGAGAAGTTGTATCTTTGTTCTTTAATTTATAGTTCAGTCTAAATACCAGTGAGAGAGAGGAATAGAGTGATTGTAATCTGAAGATTGAAGTGACATCAATAAAGGATCAAGCTTTCTCCTCTTCCACTCCAATTAACGGGTATGTCTTATTTTATTTGCATATATAGTTTTGTATTATTCATGAGTAGCTAAACTTGTTTTCTGGGCTCACAATCGTCTCTCTGCGATCCCTCTTGTTTTGAATGCTTTTGTTTTAAAGAACTCAACGGAATCATTTGCATGCCTTAAACTAAGCCTTTCTTCTTTGAAAGTGTTCTTGAAGGTACATGAGGATGGGATTGGATTTCTAAACTTCTCTATCATTTAAAATATCACTTGAGCTCACTTTTATTTCATACTTGACTTGAAAACTTGATGATTTAGCATTCAGTTCAAGAGGATTTCTTGAGAAAAAGAGTTAAACTTTTCCAAACGATCTTATTTGCTTTGCTTAAGACTTTCGAAACTAAAGCTTAAGTTTTTGCCTATGATCAAGTTGAGGCATTAAGAATTTCAAGAGAAGAACACATCGTTGAGTAGTAAGATAGTGAGCCCAAATTTGTTTCCTATATTAAAAACAACAAAACAATTTTCAACACTTTTTAAAGATCACCTTTTCCAAAGCCTTCTCTAAGTTTTAAGTTTTTCTTTAAATCACTTCCCTTCTCTCCATTCTCTTTTCAACTAAAAAACAAACACCATTCTTTGCTTTCAAAACAAAAACACCGAAAAGCTTTCATCGTATTCCTCCTCGTGGACATAACCCGTTAGCCCAAAGCTAGACGATAATTCTCATTGCTTTCATTTTATTATCAGTAATTGATCAAGGTATTAGTAGATGTTTAGCTTCAACAATGGAGTTTTGGAGCTATCTCATGTAGATTCAAGAGCTCGCACGTCAAGATCGCATCTAGCACTCGGATGGAGTCAAGATCGTTGGATCGTGTTGGATCGAGTCGGCTTGGAGAAGGAGTTCTACAGGAAAACTTCGGTTTGTATTTTTGTTTAGATCTTGTGTAAAGATAGACTAGTGTTGATACGCTCAAGTCCACACACACAAGTTCAATATGTTTGGTTTTCAGTTTAATCGGTTTTAGATTTCAAGTTAACATATATATGATTTTCATGAATAGAAAGAATCAAAATAAATTTACATGATTTAATGTATATTGAATTTCATCTATGTACATATATGCTTTATACATTTAGAAAAACTTATTTTGATAATCCTATTCATGAGTTTGGAGTTTTATAATTAACAAAACTTATTTTGGATTTCATGTCAAAAACATAAATATATCATTTTTAATGTGTAATGGATTCTATCCATACACAATACGCTTTAAATGTGTTTCAATATCTTGTTTTTGTATTTATACAAGTTTTGGAGAAAACGGTTTTTCTTTTCAAAATTCAAGTTTTGAAAAATACGATTTTTATTTTAGGCCAAATATTTTATATCACAAAAATAGTTCAAATAGTTTGTAATATGTGTTGAATTTTTGGTCACACATATTTGTTATTCAAATATCTTACAAGAAATTATTTTTATTGAATTTATAGGATTTTATGGGATTTTATAATTGTTAAATAAACCAAGTTTCAAGTTCTAAAATTGCTGCCAAAACCAGCTGGTGGTCGACCAGACTAGTGATCGGTCGACTAGTCGACCGGTCGACCGATGTGTACGAGGACTTGCACATGGCCATCCTACAAGGCCGATCGACCGGGCGGTCGACCGACTGTAACTACCCATGTCTCGGGTAGTGCCGGTCGACCAGGCGGTCGACCGACTGTAACTACCCATGTCTCGGGTAGTGCCGGTCGACCGGGCGGTCGACCGGCAGGCTGTGTGCCTTGTGGATGGGACAGTGCCTAATGGTCAAAAATTTGACCGTTGGCCGGTCGACCAGAAGGTCATTTATGACCTTTAGGCTGCTAACGGCTATATTTTTCCCAACTCTATATAAAAGGGTTTTGGGGGCTGTTTCTATATGATTTTGAGAGAGTTTTCATTCCAATATTTTCAGTATTTAGCAGCAAGTTTTTGAAGAGTTTTTATGCCAAAAAGATTTATTTTATTTTGTTTTCAAGGGTTGGAAAAATTAAAGAAAAATAAAGTCTTTGGGAAATTGTTTTTGGATCATTATTCTTATCTCTATCTAGTATTTTTTTCAAGTATTTTTTTTTTGTGATTTGTTTTCCAAGTACCTTGTTTTCTCACACTTAAGCTATCATCTTTATCCTATTTATAGGATCTTATTTTTGTGAAAAATATTATTTGTGGTCTACTGTGATCACAAAGAGTTATTTGTGGTCTCTTGTGATCACCAAGTTTGTAATCTCTTTTTTGCTTTGGCTTTGTGCCTTGTCCCTCTTGTGTAGAGGTGATTGAGATTGTGGTTTGGGTTTATGCCTTGTCCCTCTTGTGTAGAGGTGATTGTGGTGGAGTTTAGCTTTCTGCCTTTATCCCTCTGGTATAGAGGTGATTATTATTTTGGCTTTATACCTTGCCTCTTGTGTAGAGGTGGTTGTGTTGGAGAGAGGAGTTGTGTACTCTTAACTTTGTAATTGCAAATTCCTCGGTGGAGGTTCCCTTTGTGGGAGGTCCTATTTGAACGTAGTGAAAATCCTTCTTTGTGAAGGCGGAGATGTAGAGCAGTGCCTCGAACCTCGAAACATATCTTGATTTTTGTGTTTGATCCATTATCTATAAACTCTATCTCTCTTATATCTTGTATTACTTTATATTGTTCATATCACTACATGCTTAGTATTGTTTGTGTGCCCATACTTGTGTTCAACCAAGAGAGCTTCATATAGCACCTCAACTCTTAATTTAGAGGAATGTCGAGTAGATAGTCCAGAGCCCTTCACGGGGAATTCGGCTACACTCTTTGGTTACACATAGTGTATTGCAATTGATTTTTAATTCTGCATCGTTTGTTATTAGATTAGCTACTACACCTATTCACCCCCTCTAGGTGTATTTTCAATTGGTATCAGAGTCTACGCTCCTGATATTAGGTTTAACCACCTAGGAGTGAGATCTTGGATTGCTAATCTGGATTTACATTTGCACACATATTGTTTATACTCTCATGGATTTCATGACCCCTCCCATGTATGATGTTACCAACATTGGTATGTGGAAGTATAAGATGTATATGCCTTAAAACCCTAGGAATGCATATTTACCCTGCCACTTCCAAGAAATCTTATCTTGGTAATGACAAGTATATAGAGGCCAATGAACAAGCCTTAGTGGCACTTAAGCACACAGTTAGTAAAGATTATCTTTTTATTGTTTCTCATTGTGATTCTGTTTTTGCAGTGTGAAACACACTGACCTCTCCTGAGCTACAGACGACAAACTATGTGGAGAAGGAACCCTTGGTAGATGAGTCTGACGAAACTTGCTATATGGTCTAAGGGATTGACTCCCTTGAGGTACATTCGGATACTCATCTAGATGATAATACTAGTTCTTCTTATGTTGATAACATAGATGCACATGCATTAAATGAAGAACTATCTATAGTTTGTGAAACTTGCTAGAAAAATACAAACTTTTAAAAAGAAAAGTTTTAAATTAAAGAAGAAAATAAGGATTTGGTTTCAAAACTTAATATGGTTTTGAAAGAGAGGGTTGAGATTTCAAGTGAAAGGGACTCCTTGAAAAACCAACTTGACCTTATTTTAAAGGAAAATGAAATTTTGAAAAATAAAAATGATTTTGATATTGTTTTGAAGAAAAATGAGATTTTATCTTCAAAGCTTGATCTTGTGTTAAAATAAAATGATTCTTTAAAGAACAAAATTATTTTAACTTCTAAAGAATTAGAATGCATTTCTTTAGAAAAAGTTTCTTTGAAAAATGATTTAGATTCTTATGTTTGTCATGCTACTATAGCTTCATCATCTTGTACTTCTATTGCATGCTTCACATCTTCTTATAATGTTAAAAATGATATATGTATATTGAAGAAGAGTGTAGATTTCTGGGCTCCACTTTGAGCCAATGGTATGGATCACAAGAAGTTGAAATCCATGTTTCGAAAGAAATAAGTTTCACATATTCATGCACACAAAACATGGCATACACATGCTCATCATGCTCACAGACATGATTCTATGTATGTCATGTGTACACTTGTACACATTGTGGACGTACAGGCCACCTTGCAAAATTTTGTTATGATAGATTAAATATTTCAAATTTTGCAAACAAGTTTGTTTGGGTTAGGAAAGGTGCTAACCACCATGGACCTAAGAAAGTGTGGGTACCAAAATTCATCCCTATTGTATTTGAGGTAGATGTGGGCTCTCACTTGATGTGAGGGTATTGGTGCCTTGATGGTGGATGCGTTTGAGCTTGATGGACACTACATTGATGCATCACCTTCAAGAAAGTTTGGTGGAAGGACAATCATGGTTGGGAGACCTAGAGATTAGCCCTATTGGTTTGGGTAACTATCTCTAACTCCTATTTTGCTTACATGCTCTCATTGATTGACTTTTAGTATGTTTTGATTTTTCATGTTTATTATGTTGAATGCAATGTTAATTAGACTTGAGATATACGTAAATAGTATTTGAGTTATAGCTATGTTTATATGGACTACTATTTTTGTGTTCTCACTATAATTAAGCTATTGTGCATATCCGAGCTCTAAAGCACGAGCATTTACCCTAATGATTATGTTTGTTGATGTTTTGCATTTCATGTTTTGATTACATGTTTAGACGAAATTTTTATTAAAAGTTGTGTTTATACTAGTAGAGCTACACTTAGTTATTATATGTTTGTGCCTCATTGCTCATTTGTACTCATTACATGTACATGTATAACCTAGGTTTGATGATCCTTTCATTTATACTTGTTTCCCCTATTTTTTATACATGTTTTCATAAAAATGTGTTTATCTTCATGTAAACATACATATACCTTGAAGCATATTTAGTTTTGATGATTTCTTATTTATATGAGCTTTAATGCCTATCTCTATAATTTTGTTGATTACATGATTTTTACACTCTATATTTGGTGTTTACTCATGTCTTTTTTTCATGAGTTTTATATGTGCTTTATAGACCTTGAGTGTCAATTATTGGGTGATTTTCATGTTCTCATTGATATATTCTTATTTTATTCCTTACTTGAAGGATTTCTACTAGTTTTTAAAATGATCTTTAAAACTAGTCTTTATTCTTCAATTGGTAGAGTTTTCAAACATGTTAAAATATTTTCAAGTCATATTTTTGAAACCCCTATCTTTCAAGGGCGGATGGTTGGGCGACCATGCCTTGTATACCCTTATTGAATATCTTTAAACTTGTGCATTAATAGGGTGGTAGGTATGAGTTATATACATAATCTTCATGATATTTCATATATTTGTATACTCATGGTTGTTTTCTTATATATGTATGCTTCAAATTTCAATTGGTATTCCTATTTACATACATACATATATATGATCTTGATTGTGCTTGTTATGCAATGTCTTTACTCCTCTTTTATAAAGCACAAAATTATTTATACTAAGCTTAACTTATTTCTAAATATTAATTGGTATCTTTACAAGCTTTTGCATTAATTTATAATTGGTATTTATTTTTTGATATCAAAATATATTTCATGCTTCATTTCAATTGGTACTTACAATTGGTATCAATTACACATTCTATTGATATCAAAATCTACTATTGGTATCTTAAAAAAAAAATTTATTTATTTACAAGTGGTACCAACATTTATTTTGTCAACTAAATTTGATTTCAATTGGTATCAAAAATTCATTCTGTATACTCATGTTTTCTATATATGTACAGATCATATCTAAACTAACATTATATTGCTCTGATACATACATATAGATATTTTCTTGTGCTATAAACATATATGCCATATATTTTTAGCACAAATCATTTCTTGCTAAGCTTGGTTTAGTTATTAATGTTAATTATTTTTCAATTGGTATCATATACAAGCTTATGCATTATTTTTATTGGTATTTGATAAAGGGGGAGAAAAATTCTTATTTTATCGTCCAATTGGTTTTACTCTTCAATTGGTATCTTACTCCCAGTCTTTATGATGAAAAATACTTTGCTTTGGTATATGCTTACATTTTCAATATTGGTATCAATAATTTTAAATTGGTATTACTCTCAAATTGGTATCCTTATTGTAAAATATAGTGTTTACCTAAAAATTTGGTGTTTACTTTCAATTAATATCATGTCATTTTATTGGTATCAATTCATAAAAAAAATTATTTCTTTCAATTGGTTCTTTCAATTGATTGTGTTCATTGGTATCAAAATTTTATTTTAATTTATGTTTATTGTTTATTTGCCTCACCCCTTTGTTGATGAGTGACAAAAGGGGGAGAAGAATTTAGGTTTATATATGCATGTTTTACTATGTGTATATTCATATATATCTTGTTTTATTGATGTCTTGAGCTTCATTACATATCTTTATATGTTTATTGATTATGCATATGTTAAGGGGAGCTTCTATGAAGCCTATCCTTAATGGATGCATAAATATAACCTCATAAGTTTTATCATCATCAAAAAGGGGAGTTGTTAGCCCAGAGGCCTTTCACCTTAATTTTGATGATGACTAACTTATGAAAGTTAGTTTACTAATGATCTTGTATTTATATAGTTTTAGTTATTGATCAAGATATTAGTAGATGTTTAGCTTCAACAAAGGAGTTTTGGAGCTATCTCATGCAGATTCAAGAGCTCGCGCGTTAAATCGCATCTAGAACTCGGATGGAGTCAAGCTCGTTAGATCATGTTGGATCGATTTGGCTTGGAGAAGGAGTTTTACAAGAAGACTTCAGTTTGTGTTTTTGTTTAGATTTTGTGTAAAAATAGACTAGTGTTGATATGCTCAAGTCCACACACACACAAGTTCAATATGTTTGGTTTTCGGTTTAACTGGTTTTGGATTTCAAGTTCACATATATATGATTTTCATGAATAGATAGAATCAAAACAAGTTTACATGGTTTAATGTATATTAGATTTCATCTATATACATATATGCTTCATACATTTAGAAAACTTATTTTAATAATCCTATTCATGAGTTTGGAGTTTTGTAATTAACAAAACTTATTTTTGGATTTCATGTCAAAAATATAGATATATCATTTTTATATGTAGTGGATTCTATCCATACACAATATGCTTCAAATGTGTTTCAATATCATGTTTTTTTATTTATACAAGTTTTGGAGAAAACGATTTTTCTTTTCAAAATTCAAGTTTTGAAAATTACGGTTTTTGTTTTAGGTCAAATATTTTATATTACAAAAATAGTTCAAATAGTTTGTAATATGTCTTGATTTTTGGTCACACATATTTGTTATTCAAATATCTTACAAGAACTTATTTTCGTGGAATTTATAAGATTTTATGGGATTTTATAAATGTTAAATAAACTAAGTTTCAATTTCTAAAATTGCTGCCAGAACCAGCTGGCTGTCGACCGGACGGTCGACCAGACCAGTGATCGGTCGATCGGACTGGTCGACCAATGTGCACGGGGAGGTGCACATGGCCATCCTACAAGGCTGGTCGACCGGGCGGTCGACTGACTGTAACTACCCATGTCTCGGGTAGTGCCAGTCGACCAACAGGATGTGTTCCTTGTGGACAGTCGACCAGTTGGTCGACCGGCAATGCCTAACGGTCAAAAATTCGACAGTTGGCCGGTCGATCGGAAGGTCATTTCTGACCTTTCAGGCTGCCAACGGCTATATTTTTCCCAACCCTATATAAAGGGCTTTGGGGGCTGTTTTCTATATGATTTTGAGAGAGCTTTCATTCAAATATTTTCAGTATTTAGCAGCAAGTTTTTGAAAAGTTTTTGTGCCAAAAAGATTTATTTTATTTTGTTTTCAAGGGTTGGAAAAATCAAAGAAAAATAGAGTCTTTGAGAAATTATTTTTGGATCTTTATTCTTATCTCTGTTGGCCCAGAGGCCTTCCATTCTAGTTTTGATGATGATTAACTCATGTAGTTATAGTTTACTAATAATCTTGTGATGTTTAGTTTCAGATACTTAACCAAGATATTAGTAGGTGATTAGCTTCAACAAAGGTGTTTTGGAGCTTTCACATTGTGATTCAAGAGCCCGAGCGTCAAAGTTCATATCTAGCACTCGTCGGAGTCAAGCTCGGTGGATCACGTTTGGATCGAGTCGACTTGGAGACGGCGCTCTACAAGAAGACTTCGGTACATCGTTTAGTTTATGTTTTAGATCCATTGTTAAAGTTAGATAGTATGGTATGCTCAAGTTCACAACACACACACTTGTTTAAGTTTCATGTTTTGTTTTTCGGTTTTTGGTTTAACCGATCTTGGTTTTCATGAATAGATAAAATCAAAACAAGTTTACATGGTTTAATGTATATTAGATTTGTTCTATATACATCTATGCTTCAACTATTTAAACAAACTTAGTTTGATAGTCTATTTCATGAGTTTGGAGTTTTGCTATTTTAACAAAACTTATTTTCGGATTTAATATCAAAAACAGTGATATATATATATCTTTCATGTATATTGGATTCTATCCATATACTACATGCTTAAATATTGTTTCTATATCATGTTTTTGTATTTGGATGTGTTTTGGAAAAATCGGATTTTAATTTCAAAATCTAAGTTTTGGAAAATACGGATTTTGGTTTTCGGTAAAATTTCTAAGTTACAAAAATAGTTCAAATGTTTGTAACATGTCTTGATTTTACTCAAATATGTTTGATTATCAAAGTATTATACTGAAACTATTTTTGAGAATTTTTAGAGATTTTATGGGATTTTATCAAAGGAAAAATACCAAATTTTCAATCCCTTATTAGTCCTGTTCTGGCTTCTGCCGGTCGACCGGACTGGTCGACCGAGTCGGTCGACCGACGTGCAAACGTGCACGCCAGTTTGGCTGGAGGGCCGGTCGACCGACCCGGTCGACCGCCAGAGAGCGTCTGCTCTCTGGAAAGCCCAGGTCGATCGGGTCGGTCGACAGCAGAGAGCTCTGCTCTCTGTTCCAGGCCACGGTCGACCGGGCCGATCGACCGCTGCCCCAACGTTCAGAAATTTGACCGTTGGCGGTCGACTGGGCCGGTCGACCGACAGCCGTCCAGGCTGCTGACTGGACCCCAACGGCTAGATTTTTCTTGGCCTATATATTGAGGTTCTTTGGGCTGTTTTGGATAGAATTTTAAGAGCCAAAAATTCCTATACTCTCTAGTGTTTTTATACAAGTTTCAAAAGAGTTTTGAGCTTTAAAGTTTACATTTAATTTGGTGTTTTTATAGGGTTTGGAAAATCAAAGAAAAGTGATTTTGAGAAAAGTATTTTGGTTCATCTTCTTCATCCTTATTTCTAGTTTTTCCCAAGGATTTTCTTTGAGTATTTATTTTCCGTTCCTTGTGTTTTTCTCACACTTGAGCCATATCTTCTATCCTATCTATTAGGTGAAAGCACACCTAGAGGGGGGGTGAATAGGTGTAAGTGCTAATCTAGAACTAAATGCAAAAACTAAGTGCGCTAAATGCGGAAGCTAATGCAAATTTTGCAATCACACTTAGTATAATCAACAAGTGTAGCCGAATTCCCCGTGAAGGGCTCTGGACTAACTCCTCTTGATTCCCCTAGATATGGGTTGAGGTGCTATGTGAAGCTCTTGTTGATTAAGTATAAGTGAGGCACACACAAACAATCAAGCATACACAAGATATAGCAATATGAAATATGCAAGGTACAATGCAAGCAATATGATATGACAATATGAATGAATGATGCTTTGCACAATTAAAAGAAAGAGAGGGTTAGAGAGACAATGGATCAATCGCAAAGACAAGATATGTTTCGAGGTTCGAGCCCCTAGCTCTACATCCCCGCCTACACCACCGTGTAGGATTTCCAATCCACTATCTCCCACTGAGGGAACCTCTACCGAAGAGGATTTGCTACAACACTAGGAGTACCAAACTCCTCTCTCAATACAAACACCACCTCACACAAGAGGGGTAGGCCCTTAGCCAAACAACAACCAACACCTCTACCGAAGAGGGTTTACAACCAATCTCCACCTCTCACTAGAGGGAGCAAACCAATCACCCGATCAACCTCTACCAAAGAGGGATACAACAAGAACAAGGGTGTTTACAACAAGTGGTTTCTTTCAACCACAACCAATCTCTCTTTTTCTCTTTTCCACAAAACAAATGATCCTAATAGATTAGGATAGAAGATAGCTCAAGTGTGGAAAACTAGGTGTTTGGAAAACAAGAAACTCAAAGAAAATGCTTGGGAAAACTCTTGTAAAAGATAGAGAATGAAAGCCAATACAAATATCCCAAATTCCTATTTTCTTTGATTTTTCCAAAAACCTAAAACAAATAAGATTAGAAGATTAAAGCTCAAAACTCTTTTGAAAACTTGTTTTAAACAATAGGGAAACAGCAATTTTTCTCTTGTGAAAAACCTTCACCAAAAACCCAAAGAGATGGGGTTTTTATAGGCCCATCAGAAAACTAGCCGTTAGGCTGAGCTGGCAGCCTGACAGGCTACCGGTCGACCGGCCGGGTCGACCGCCAACGGTCAGAAATGTGACCGTTGGGCAACCACGGTCGACCGGCCCGGTCGACCCTAACAAACAGAGAGCAGAGCTCTCAGACCCGGTCGACCCGTACGGTCGACCGAGTTTGTGTCTGCCAGACGTGCACAAGTCTGTGCACGTCGGTCGACCCTTGGGGTCGACCGGCCCATGGTACGGTCGACCGTCTGGGTCGACCGACCGGCCTGTCAGCACAAACCTGGGTCAGAAAAACTGGAAAAAATATTTTTATAAAAATCTTTTATCTTTTCTGAAAATCCCATAAAACTTGTTTTAATATTTTATATTGAAACATAAACAAGTGATAAAAATTTCAAGACAATATATCAACTTATCAATTCATTTTTGTGTCTTGCAAATTTTATCAAAACCAACACTTGTATTTTTTATCAAACTTGATTTTTCCAAAACATGAATAGGATAGTCAAAATAAGTTTGTCTAGCAAGTTTAAAGCATGTATGTATATTTAGAACATATCTAATATACATAAGAATAAAGTAAACTTGTTTTGATCTACTATCCATGAAAACCAAAAACCAAATCATGAAACGTGTGTGTATTGTGCACTTGAGCATATCAACTATACTATGCTTTACAAATGGATCTAAAACACACTAAACTATGGATACCTAAGTCTTCTTGACGATCTTCATCTTCAAGGCGACTTGATCCACAAACACCGTGATCCATGAGCTAGGCAAGGTATGATCTTGATGCTTTGGCCCTGGATTCACCATGAAAAGCTTCTAAACTCCTTTGTTGAAGCTAATCACCAACTAATATCTTGCTTAATGATCTGAAACTTAAAATCACAAGATTATTAGTAAACATAACTACATGAGTTAATCATCATCAAAACTAGGGTGGAAGGCCTTTGGGCCAACATTAGGATCTTTGTTTTGTGGGAAAGAAGTTGTTTGTGGTTGAGATAGACCGCCAAGTTGTAAACTTCCATCTTTGTAATATCCCTCTAGTGAAAGGTGATTGAGTTGGTATCCCTCTATTGTGAGGTGATTGTGGAAGTGGTGTTTGGCTCCCTCTAGTGAGAGGTTGAGATTGTGTTGTAATCCCTCAAGTGTGAGGTGATTGTATTTGAGTGGCTTTGTATCTATCCCTTATTTGTAAGGTTGATTTTGTTGGCTTTGAGCCTAGCCTCTAAGTGTAGAGGTTGTGTCGTAATTGAGAGAGGAGTTGTGTACTGTCGGTTATTGTATTGCCCCAAATCCTCAGTGGAGGTTCCCTGTGTGGGAGTCCTGTGTGGGCAAATTAGTGGAAATTCTTCTATGTGAAAGCGGGGACGTAGAGTTGTGTGCTCGAACCTCGAAACATATCTGTGTGTTTGCGATTGATCCACTTTCTCTAACTCTCTCTATTACTTTGAGCATTGCATCTTATTGCCATATCATATATATGCTTGTGTTGTTTGTGTGTGCCTCACTTGCGTTTAACCACGAGAGCTTCATATAGCACCTCAACTCTTATTCAGAGGAATCAAGAGGAGTTAGTCCAGAGCCCTTCACCGAGAATTCGGCTACACTCGTTGGTTACATTGAGTGTGTTGTCATTTAAGTTTTAATTTCCGCATTTTGTTCATTAAATTAGCCGTACACCTATTCACCCCCCCCCTCTAGGTGTACTTACAATCTCTATCTAGTATTTTTCTTTGTGATTTATTTTCAAACATCTTGTTTTCTCACACTTGAGCTATCATCTCTATCCTATCTATAGGATCTTGTTTTTATGGGAAATATTATTTGTGGTCTATTGTGATCACCAAGAGTTGTTTGTGGTCTCTTGTGATCACCAAGTTTGTAATCTCTTCTTTGCTTTGGCTTTGTGCCTTGTCCCTCTTGTGTAGAGGTGATTGAGATTATTGTTTGGGTTTGTGCCTTGTCCCTCTTGTGTAGAGGCCGTTATCCCTCTTGTGTAGAGGTGATTATTGTTTTGGCTTTGTGCCTTGCCTATTGTGTAGAGGTGATTGTGTTGTAGAGAGGAGTTGTGTAGTCCTAACTTTGTAATTGCAAATTTCTTGGTGGAGGTTCTCTTTGTGGAGGTCCTGTGTGGACATTATGAAAATCCTTCTGTTTGAAGGCGGGGACGTAGAGCAGTGACTCGAACCTCGAAACATATCTTAGTGTTTGCGTTTGATCCACTATCTTTAAACTCTATCTCTCTTATATCTTGCATTGCTTTATATTGTTCATATCACTTACATGCTTGGTATTATTTGTGTGCCCATGCTTGTGTTGAACCAAGAGAGCTTCATATAGCACCTCAACTCTTAATTTAGAGGAATCTCGAGGAGATAGTCCAGAGCCCTTCACGGAGAATTCGGCTACACTCTTTGGTTACACATAGTGTGTTGCAATTGATTTCTAATTCCGCATCATTTGTCATTAGATAAGCTACTACACCTATTCACCCCCCTCTAGGTGTATTTTCACACATTTGGTTGGTGGTACTTCCTTGTTTGATGATACACCTTTATCTCTTACTGGTTTTCCCGTTTCAGCTCCTGGATTTGACGAAACTACCTTTGATCTTTGGCTTTAACCAATTGATTTGGGAAGATTTATTTTAATCGATTTTCAACTTCTCTAATTTGCCATGATTTGCCCTGATTTTCTGATTTTGAATTAATTTTGAATTAAGTCAGAATTTTGATGGGCTTTTGGGCTCGTTTCTCTTCCCTTTCCTTTGGCAATGGGCCTCTATTTTTTAAAGAAAAATAAGACTTATTAATAGGATTTATTAGATATTAAACATGGTAATGTGATAATATATGTGTAATATATGTGACCGGTCAAGGGCGAGTTTTGTCTCGTGAGGGTTTTCAGTGGATTGCACCCATAAAATCCATAAAGATAGAGAAAAGAGTTAGTATTTTCGAAAAATATTTTGAAAAGAAAGAAAATATTTGAGGTATTATTGTAAGAGTTCAAGTAATCTATAAGTTATAGGAAATTCAAACTTTTCATTCCTAAACTTAATCTCTATTCAAAAATATATTATCAATCAAAGTAAGGATTCAAATTGTATTTCTCATCTAGTCTATTACTTTACCCTAAGTCATATGCACCTTCATGACCGTGAAATTTTGATTAAGAGTTCTTTAACTTTAACTTTTATGCCTTATTTATTTTATTTTTGGTGGTATTATTTCTTAATTCATTAGGCTTTCTAATCTGCCCATGTAACGAGCCTTTAGATGGTGATACCCAAACCGGACAGTCTTAGTGCATCGGTAAGAAAACACCCCCAAGGACTTAAGCACTCGAGCAAACAAGGCCATGAAATTAAGAATTTTTATTTATAAAATGTACCCCTTTTAGGCGTGAATACTTATGCTTTATGAGGCACAAATACCCAGCTTAATCAGAGGATTTATATATACATATATGTGTATATATGTGTGTGTGTGTGTGTGTGTATACGCACATATATACACACAGATATATATATACATATATATGTGTGTGTGTGTGTGTGTGTGTGTGTGTGTGTGTGTATGTATATATATATACACATATATATATATATTCTTTTCTTTTTTGACTTTTTTATATATAAGACATAAGAATTTTTGTTTTTGAACCGTAAGTGTGTAAGTGTATAAAGTGTACATATTTCATCAAGGTAAAGATCAAAGTTAAATTACTTTTTCAAATTTTTTCTCCTAATCCTAAAAATCAAACAAGTCATCTTATTTTGACCAAGTATAAGAAATCGTAATTATGATTCTCCTATTCCTTAAAATTGACTTAATTTCTTACAAAAATTACATCAAAATACTATTCTTTTTTTTCAAAAAAAAATTTCTAAATTTTTTTTTATAAACAATGTTAATCATGTTAGAACCCTCCCCACACCTATCTCATGCATTATCCCCAATGTATGAAAGAAATGTATAGATGCATGAAATGGAATATAAAAGAGGTAAAATTACCGTACACTGGGTCAAAATACCCATAGCCGTTTTATTTACCGGCACCGATTTTAAGAAAGGTTTAAGGCGTTGACCATTTACCTTAAAGTCATTCCATTCTTTGTGTTACTGATCTCTACAGCATCATGTGGAAACAAGGATTTAACAACGAATGGCCCTGTAAGATCCCTAGCTAGTAATACTGTATTTTTATTTTCTTCAAGTATTTATTTTGATTTACTGATTATTTTTATTTAATCGAGTTAATTTATTCTCTTGTGATTATTATTGTTGAATATGCAAATTATTTTCAGATAGTAAATGGCAAATTATTCTTCCATTATTATTTATTATTATTTCTATTAGTGTTATCCTTATTTTATTGTCGGTGTTTATTAATTAATATTAGTGTTCTATTATTTTTGTATTGCGAGTTGTTATTGGTATTATTAATACTATTATTATGATTAAGTAATGTTGTTAATATTGGGTTATTATTTTGTAGTGGTATTTATGATATTTCCTTTCCCTTGATTTTTTATTCAAGCCTTATTCTTTTCTATCCTTGTTCCAACCCAATAACACATTATCTAATCCATAGTCATTTACCCATTGGATCCTATACCCTTTATCCTAAAACCCAATACTCGTTATCATATACCTATACCTATTATCTACCCGAAACCCAATTAGACCCGAAACCCATTACTAACTCCTATTCTTAAACCCTAACCTAAACCTATCTATCTCCTTCTCTTCTTCAGCCGCCAACACGATCTGCAGGCCGCCCCCTTCTCTCTACACAACCCCGGCCACCCACAACAGCCCCGGAGCCAAGGCCGTGCACCTGGCTTGGCCGAGGCCCCCTGCACCTCCCCTCACGGTTGAGGACAGCCACCTAGTCGCACTCCCTTCCTTGATCCGTAGCCGCCCAAGCTCAGCAGAGCATGCAAGACAGATCCAGCGCAGCGCCCCTCCCTCCTGTACGCAGCCCAGGTCGGATCCCCCTCCGAACCCCCTCTCCATCCTCTCCGACGAGCCCCGCCGAAGCCCGGAGTTCCTCCTCCGCGCACCCGGATCCCCGCCCATCCACAGCCGGCCATGATCGCCCCCTCCTTTGGCTCCGGCAACACCACAGATCCAGCGCGCGCACAGTCCAGCGAGTCCTCTCTTTCTCCACATAGCTGGACCTCCTCCTTGCCGGCGCAACCACCAGCAGGCCGAGCACCCCCATCTCCTCCCCGGCGCGGACAGCTCCACAGCCGGCCTCTCCTCCAATCCGGCACCCTGCGAGAAATGCGCTGCTAATGGTGGAACGAAGTGTGTGTTCTGCAGCAATGGGAAGATGAAACAAGAAACTGGATTGGTTGATTGTCGCGTGTGCAAAGGTGCAGGTATGTTTTCATAAATGTTTCTACTGTTTTACTATTTTTCATGTGCTAGTTTACAGAGAATGTGAGAGAAGTGATAATACTCTCCTTTCTCCTAAACTGTACTACTTTTGATGGGTTATATATATATATATGCATAACTGTGCACGTATTAATTCATTTGTGTTTGTTGTGTTTGCGGCAAAATCCTACTCCGAGTTATTTTCGGGCTCTCCGCGGAATGCCGTTGAACATCGTCGGCGAGTGCGAACACACCCCACGCCCTTCACGGCGAGTTGCTCTATCCAACGACACCCTCCGCGGGCCCGGATGCCTCCGTCGGCGTGCCGCAAGGCACCTAGTTGTCATTTCGGATTTGTTTGGTGAGATCCGGACCAGTTGCAGGAGACCCGGACCCGATCCGGATTATGTCATTGTGGACCCGACACACAGCAGATTCGAAGACCGATCCATAGGATGATCCGTAGATCAGCGCTAGTTCGTGCAGTGAAGACCAGACGACAATTCAGTTCCGAAACCGCGTCATTTCATGTGAGTGTTCGTTCTTGTGTATTTATCGTTATTGATATGCTTTACATGTTACCCTTATCATTTTATGTGACTTTTCGTTATACTTTACTAGTTTGATTGCTTGTACCAGTTCATGAGACACATATGATTGTTCACTTTAATTACCTAGTTGATATGAGCTTGTTCCAGCGTCATTTTATGTGTTGGTAGTTGTCACTGTTGGCTTAGGCCTAGTTTTGATATACCTTTCTCGACCTATTGTTTGGCTAGATTAAGTATATAGTTGAGCATCAGATAAATATGGATCTTGTATTGGACGTTGAGATATTAGAGTTATATCATTTCATGAATAGATGATTACTGTTTCGGACTGGGACTAACTATAAAGGAACTTGGACTGTATACTAGATTGACCTTATGTTGGATTACGTATTGGTTATTGATAGATGTATATGATATCGAGGGATAGATATTGGATGGAATGACTTGACTTATCATGATAGAACTTAGAGGCATGAATATGTTGTGATGCCGAGTGTTGGGATATCATGACTGATCTTAATAGGAGAAGGAATTGTGAATACTTATGAATCAGTGTTGTATGTTATAGTGAGAGGATTAGTACTGGATATTGTTATATGTTGGAATGACAACTATTGCATCTAATTACTCGATGTGTATTGAACAAGATGATTGTAGAACTATTGGGATTATGAATTGGTTGTGATGATTTGGATCTATAGTTGAGTATATAAGAACTATCAGATGATATGTCGTTGATGTTAAGTATCAGAGATAACTATTCTATGTTGCAGCTATTTGAGGACATGTAAGATATGATCTTACTTTACTTAAAGATTAGAGTTCTTTACGATTGGATGGTACTTGGACTATTTCAGAGTTGGACTGTGATTTGGACTGGACTTGAGTTATAGAGGACAGATGATATATTTTATGTAGAGGACCTCTTGACTTGATATTCTTTCATTAAAAATAACTTAGTTGATGATTCATTCAGATATTGATGTTGACTTGTTACGATGTTCTTTGAGGATGTTTCCTATTCAGATATGATTGTGGTGTATGTTGACATATTGTTCTCGAAGATATACCTTATTAATCATTTGAGTATTGATGTGGACTTATTAAGATGTTAGAGACTGGATTACTTCAGTTAGTAGAGATTGAGTAATTGTGATAGTGATGTAGTTGATATTATTGGTCTTGTACTTCAGAGTTACCAGATACTAATTATCAGTTGTTACTTATTAGTGAGATACTTGTTGGTGATTATAAGATGTTCATGTTCAGAGTTTACATGAGTTGTCAGTGATACATTGTGGTAGTGATCAGTAATCATGTATTCCATTGTTGATATGAGATGGCAGAGATCAGTTACTAGTTATAGTTGTCAGTGAGACTAGTTGTTTGTACCACCTTTGTGTTAGTAGCTATATCTCCAGTATCTTATTTCAGATGTCAGATATTAGTTGTCAGCTACTCAGTTATCGGATATCACAGTTGTCGGATATCACAGTTGTCGGATATCACAGTTGTCAGATATCACAGTTGTCAGATATCAGTTATTAGTTACCAGTTGTCAGATTATCAGCTAGTGTTGACATCAGCAGTTATTGGAGATATTGGTTACTATTACATATTAAATAACATTGATTGCTTATTAATAAAAGACACCATAACCCGGGGAAAAAGGGGTAATTTCCTGATGATGCATGTCGTGTATTTTGGGAGGATTCTTATGGTACCGAGTTGTGGGTTCCAACCATGGGGAACCAGGGTAGTACTGGCTACCTATTCAGATGTCAGTTGTCAGGGCTATGCCCGGATTACGGCGCCACACTAGTTGTCTTTTCGTGTGGGGCTGTGGTCTTCAGTTGTTAGAGCCTAGCGGCTTATCCTGGTTCAGTGCCAGGGGTGTTAGACTGTGGTACCGGGCATGCACGGTACTCTTCCAAAACACATGCACTACATTGGCAGGCAGTTACAACAACGATAACATTGTTTGATATGTAGGAAAATGGCTGTGGTATGGGACACAGCTAAGTACTACATTAGTTAGGTTAATAATAACCAACCAGACTAGTGACATATACTAGATTCCACATTCAGACATTAGCTATTAGTCTACATTTGTGATAGTTGACTTTGATATCAGTTGCCTGTTCATCGTTGAGATAGTTGATCTTTTATACCAGTTGTTAGTTTACAGATGAGATAGATGTCTTATATCTTTGTTGATATTGATATCAGATATGCTTCAGTTCAGATGTTTATCATGTCATGATATTTATTTATCTTATATCTGCAGTTGTTTATCTGTTATTCAGTTATGTTATATTTGCCGTTGCTCTTATTGTTATTTATGCACATTATTCTTCTGCACGAGCTGTTCCCTTTTACACACACTCACCATGGTCGCGTTCTGACGACCCTGGATTTGCACGTCCAGATATTGGACGGTTGGCTTCCATTGTGCAGGTGTTCGTTGAGGTCGTATGCTTCGCGAATAGCTGGAGCTTCTTCCTATTCTATTCTGGTACTCTTATCTTTTTAGCTTTTATATTATTTCCTGATTCTTGTTATATCAGTTCAGTTCTTATTCCAGTCACTATTCTAGCTCTTAAGTCATATGATATCATGCGTGGTTGCTTATATGTAGCATTGCAGTATTCATGATTTATTACAGTTAGATTTATAGCTTGTTTCAGGTTATATAAGGCTTAGCGCTATACGTGAGGGATTTTCCTTGCGTATATGCGTCGCCGACTCATGTCGCGTCTCCGCTCCAGCGTATTTTGGGAAGTGGGGCGTGACAGGCCCAGTCCATCTTGATTTTAGCTTTCCTGAAAAAAGATGAAGCCTAGAAATATGGAGTAAGACTTTCTGTCCAGGGACAAATGTGTTTCTTATGATATGTTTATCATAAAAAATCTTAACTCTATCTTTTGTGATCTTTGCATTTTCATAGGCCTCATTTCTTAACTCCTCTAATTCAGAAATTTGTAACTTTCGAAGGTCACCGGCCTTTTTCAAATCAAAATTTAGTTGCTTGATTGTCCATAAGGCCCGGTGCTCTACCTCAACAGATAGGTGACAAGCCTTCCCAAAGACTAACCTATAAGAAGACGTTCCTAAAATCATCTTGAAAGCGGTCCTGTAGGCCCATAGGGCATCTACAAGTTTCCTGGACCATTTTTTTTGGATTTGGTTCACAGTCTTTTCCAAAAAAAGTTTGATATGTCTATAAGAGACCTCCATCTGCCCACTAGTTTGAGGATGATAAGGTGTGGACAACTTGTGAGTAATAGCATACTTTCGCATAAGAGCTTCAAAGGATCTATTGCAAAAGTGAGTATCATTATCACTGATGATAGCACGAGAAATTTCGAAGCGCGAGAAAATATTCTCTTTCAAAAACTTTATGACAACTTTGTTATTATTAGTTTTACTTGGAATGGCTTCTACCAACTTGGACACATAGTCCACAGCAACCGATATGTATTGGTTTCCAAATGAATTAGGAAATGGACCCATAAAGTCGATGCCTCAAACATCAAAGAGTTCTATTTCTAGAATTGGGTTAAGGGGTATCACACCTCGTTTCGAGATCCTTCCTACCATTTGGCATTTAGGGCACATCTTGCAAAATTCATAAGCATCTTTGAACAAAATAGGCCAATAAAATCCACTTTGCAGCACCTTTTCAGCAGTCTTGCGGGGACCAAACTGTCCACCGCATGCAAGTTCATGACAGAAGGATAAAACACTCTTAATTTCTTTATTTGGAATGTGTCTTCTAATAATTTGGTCAGAACAGTACTTAAAAAGATACAGTTCCTCCCAAAAGAAATACCGAACTTAAGATAAGAACCGGTATACATCATTTTTAGACCAATGAGATGGAGTTTGGTTTGTGACTAAGTAATTCACTATATCAGCAAATCAAGGTTCCCCAAAGGCAATTAAGAGTTTTTCATCAGGAAAGTCATCGTTTATGAGAAATTCGCTGCATGGAGAGTTTAGAATACGCGAGAGATGGTCAGCAATGACATTTTTTATGCCTTTCTTATCTCAAATCTCGAGATCGAATTCTTGAAGAAGAAGGATCCAACGAATGAGTCAGGCCTTAGCATCCTTCTTCATCATGAGGTACCTTAGTGCAGAATGATCGACAAAAATTGAGGTTTTGGACCCTAGTAGGTAGGGACAAAATTTCTCTAAAGCAAACACTACTGCCAAGAATTCCTTCTCGGTTGTAGTATAGTTCATTTGAGCATCGTTGAGAGTTCTAATAGAGTAGTAAATAATGTGCTGCTTGTTATCAATGCGCTGTCCTAGGATAGCGCCTATGAAAAAATCAGAAGCATCGCACATGATTTCGAATGGCTTAAACCAATCCGGTGCAGACATGATTGGTGCAGAAATAAGCTCTTTCTTAAGCTTCTTCCAAGAATTTATACGTTCATCATCAAAAGTGAAGGACACATTCTTAGCTAACAGATTAGTCAAGGGTCTAGCAATCTTGCTAAAGTCCTTGATAAATCTTCGGTAGAAACCGGCGTGTCCTAAGGCGCCAAAAATTTAATTGCAAGTAAATGAGGTGAGAATTACCGTCTAGTTTTGGTCTAATGGGTCATGTCCACGAGGAGGAATACGATGAAAGCATTTGATGTATTATCTCAAAAGCAAAGAATGGTGTCGTGTTTTTTTTATGTTGAAACGAGATGGTAGGGAAGTGATTTAAAGAAAAATTGAAAACTTAGAGAAGGTTTTGGAAAAGATGATCTTTAAAAAGGCTTGAAGAGTGATTGGTTATTTGTTTTAATATATGAAAAAGATCTGGGCTCACTAATCCTTACCCAACTCTATATTCTTTCCTTGAAAGTTTAGGTGCCTCAATGAAATCATAGGCAAAAAAGTTTAGCCTTGTATTTAAAAGAGATCAAGTAAAACACATAAAATGATTTATTTTAGAAATCAAACTTTAGTTTTGAAATCTTTCTTTCAGTTGAATGTTAAACCAACAAAGCAATAAAGCAAGCATGGAATAAAATAAGTTCTTTAATGATAAATTTCAAGATTAAGCTCAAAAATCCATTCTCATCCTCATGTGCCTTCAAGAATACTCGCAATAAGCAAAGATTAGTTTAAGGCATTCATATGATTTAGTTGGGTCTTTCCATTAATAAAGATCAAGAAACAATACTAGAGATGAGAGATTAGTGAGCGCAAAAAGAAGAGATTTAGCTACTCATGATTAATGTAAAGCGAGACATGTACATGAAATGAAACATACCCATGATTGAGAAGAAGAGAAGTCTTGATTCTTTATTTGTGTCACTTCAACTTCAGATTACAATCACTCATTTACCCTCTTTTCTTGTAGTTGGACTGAATAAATTAAAAACTGAGATAAACTTCTCATTAACTATCTAACAATGAACCTAAACCCTAAAAATAAAGAGAAAAACTTAAACTAGCCTTCAGTCCCTCCTTCTCTGTAAAATGCAGTATTTATAGGGAAAAATCAAACGGGGAGAGCATACGAACATAGGGGGAGAAAACGCTCGCCTAACCACTTTATCAAAGTTGCAGAAATGTGGCTTTCACCGCATTTCTGAGGCCTTGGTAGGCTAGGTGGCCACACCTGGGTGGTGCTGCTCCCTGATTTCGCGATATGGTTTTATCTCTTGCGGGATTTGCAGTTTTAGGTCCTAGATTTGACAAAACCTCCTTTGATCTTCAGTTTTAACTAATTAATTTGTGAAGATCTTATTTTAACAGCTTATTCAACTAGTTTTATCTTCTCTAATTTGCCCTGATTTTTCCTAATCTGCCCTGATCTTTGATCTGATTTAATTCTGAATTAAATCAGATTTTGATGGGCTTTTGGGTTCGTTTTTTTTCTTCTCCTTTAGTAATGGGCCTGCATTTTGATTAGTCTCTAATTTTGCATAATTTTCATCACATTTTCACATTTATTTGATAATAAATTCTTCTAATAATACCTTACTTGCTTGATCTTAGGTCAACGGTGTGCAAATGAAGAAGAAGACCCAAATCACCATTTAATTGGTGATTAAAGGGCTATTAAAATAGCTATTGACTTAAAGAACTGGTTCTGTCAAACAAGGGGCGCCAAACTAGAAACCGGGAGCGTTAGCCGACAGGGGGACAACCGCGCAGCACGCAGCAGGCGGCGCCGCGCGCGCCGCCCAAGGACAGCCGCGAAAACGCGGTCGCGTTTCCGCGGCAATACGGCGGCGCCGTGCGCACCGTTTGGGGTCACTTCTTGTCCCCTGGCCCCCATGTTCCCATGGTGCCTATATAAACCCCCTTGGGTTCCAGACTGAAGATATACAGAGTTTAGGGTAGATTTTCATTCCATGTTGTGGTTTAGTTTAGGTTAGGATAGTTCTTCTTCTTCCTCTTCGTATTTTTCATTTATTTTAGATCTTGTATTAAGAGAAAGAGTGATGCATGAGTGGAATGCAAGAGTACTTGTAATAGAAGGTGACAAGCTATGAAAGGTGCTCTCTTTACCTCTCTTTGTTTTCTATCTAACTTCTTTTACATGTTTAGCTAGTCTTTTCTCTCATGGCAACTAACTGCTAACCACCAACTAATCTAACTTCTTTTATGATAATCCACATGAATCTAATAGCCTCTACTTGGCCTTGCTCTTGCAAGAGCCATTGATGGCTCATGATGATGGATCTAACACTCTAACTTCCTAACCACTAACAAGCTAACATTACTTTACTTCATGCTTGCTCTTATTGGGTTTTGATGATTTAAGTGTAACTTGAACTTGTTTGTTGAGTTGGGTTGTGATGAGTTACATATGGGTCATACTTTGAATAGCTCTTGAACCAAGGACTAGTGATGGCCAATGATACATGTGAGGCAACTATCACTAAGAGGTTAGCATGTTAGTGGAGTCATTAGTATTTAGTGCCATGAGTTTTCTTTCTTTTTCACTTTGTTTAGAAACATTTCAAAAAAAACCACAAACATATTCTTTTCTATGTTTCCCACTTCTTTGTGTTTCACCGTACTTCTCTTTTCATTCTTTTCTTTCTTTTCTCTTCATTCTTTAAAACTTTGAAGAATCTTTAACAAAACGTGAATCAACCGGTAAAGTTTCTATCGCCTCCCATCCTTGTGGATTCGACTCGTTTTAGCCTCTATGCTATAATGGAAGTATCGAGGAAGCCAAAGCACACACACTTTAAATCTTACTTCAAAACATACACTTTTTGTGCGCGATTTCCCCCGACCACATTTTATAAAGAAGAATATAAGACTAAATACATGATTTATTAGAGTAAATACATGATTTATTAGACAATAATTATAAGAATGTAACAGTATATATGCAATATACAATCAGCTGCTCTTGTAAATCATGAATTAGGATGAAAGGATAAAGAGTCCTCCAATATCACATCAGCACAGGTGTTGAATGTAAGAGGAAGAAGTTCCAATTGGAAGGGTAAAGGTGATCATAGGAGATCAAAGTCCAGGTCAGTTCTGGAGAAAAATCAGTGTGCTTTCTGCAAAGAGGAATGATACTGGAAAGTTGATTGTCCAAAGCTCAAGAGCAAAAAGAAGGAGTCGAAGCTTGAAGTAAACGTTGTAAATGTGAAGAGTTCACAGGTGGATGGGTCAGATTCTAACTCATCAGTTGTTTCACTTGTTATCATTACTCCTATAGTTTTCTACTTATATGTTTCTAAATAGATATTAGATACGTGTGCTACCTATCATGTTTGCCCCAAAAAGGATTGGTTCGCTAGCTTTGAGAAGCTGGACGGAGGTATGGTGAAGATGGGTGATGATCACACATGCAACATGAATGGAGTAGGTACAATCCTTATCAAGATGTTCGATGGGATGGTGAGGGAGCTGAAAGATGTGAGATATGTTCCTTAGATAAAGAAGAACATTATCTCAGTTGGAGCTTTGGAGGCACAGGGACTAGAGTTTTCTAGTAGAGACGGAGTTCTCAAGGTACTCAAAGGCTCTATGGTTATATTGAAGGGTGTCAGACGCAACAACCAATTACATGAAGGGTAATACTATTACAGGGCAACTGGCAACTTCAGTTGGTACAGATGATGATTAGACCATGTTGTGGCATATGAGGCTGGGACATACAAGTGAAAGCCTTTGCAAGCTCTTGCAAAGCAAGGATTGCTGAAGAGTGACAAGACCTGCAAATTAGAGTTTTGTGAACACTACGTCATTGGCAAGAAGTCACTGCTATTCACCGTATTGAGGGCATTCTTGATTACATTCATAGGAACGTTTAAGGACTTTCCAAGACTACATCACTTAGAGGTATGCATTACTTTGTGTCATTCATTGATGATTTCTAAGGCGTTGTTGGGTGTACACTATGAGACACAAAGGGAAAGTCCTACATTTATTTGTAAAGTGGAAGAAGCATACGGAGAAACACACAGGAAGGAAGATCAAGGTACCCCATTCGGATAATTGCAGTGAGTACATTAGTAATCTTTTTCTACAGTTATGCAGTGACGAGGGCATATGGATGCATTTCACAGTTGGAGAGACACCGCAATAGAATGAGGTGGTCGAGAGAATGAATCAGACCTTGCTGAAGAAGGTCCAATGTATGTTATCGAATTCTAGAATGTCAAAATCTTTCTGGACTGAGATGTTGATATATGCGGGCCATCTCATCAACAGGTTGCCATTGTCTGTGATAGGAGGTAAAACTTCCATGAAGGTTTGGTAGGAAAGCTTCTCAAGTCTATGATTCTCTTAGAATATTTGAATATCCTACTTACTACCACGTCAAGAAAGACAAATTGGATCCTAGAGCAAAGAAAAGAGTGTTTTTGGTGTTCAAAAGAGGTAATAAAGGCTATAAGATATGGGACCCGAAAGACAAGAAGACTATTCTGAGCAGGAATGTCATATTCGATGAGGCTTCAATAGTGAAGCCTACTGACTCTCAGCAAGTGGAGAGTAATAAGACCACTGATTGGTCGCTAATGTTGCATATTTAGTATCATATTTCCATACTTATTATAGAATAAAACTTTGCATTGTCCTAATTAATTGTTTAATTTATTTGCAGGCCCATTCTTTAAGGAGATGAAGAGAAATGAGCCCAAAGCCCACCAAAATTCTGAATTAAATAAGAGTTAATTCGAGCTCAGAGAATCAGGGCAGAATCAAGAGTTGAAAACCGGTTGAGAATAATCCTCTCAGAATCGATCGGTTAAAGCCAAGAATCAAGGCCATTTTGTCACACTCCCAGACTCAAACTGAAAATCCAACTACAGATAAAGTCAGAAGGCAAAACCAGGGCGACCCACCAACAGGGTGTGGCCACCTGGCCACACCCTGGCAGAGGAAACGCGGCCAAAGCTGCGTTTCCGCGGCTTGGTTGGGGAGTTAGGGGGAGCGTTTGCTCCCCCGATCTCCCCGGGATCCTGCCCGTTGGGGTTTTGCCTATAAAAGGCCAGTATTTGCACTGAAAATGTGACGACCATGCAGAGATATGATTTAGCCTAGTTTTCATTGTTTGTAGTTTAGGTTTTTCTTTTCTTTTTATGTAATTTGTATGTAAGCTTAGGTTAGATGAAGATTCATGTAAGTAAGAGAGAGAGGCTGATGTTGAGAGTGACACCGATGTACCCTCCTCCTTTCTTCCATTGTTTCTGCAATTAATAAAGTAAAAGCTTCTTTTTATGTTCGTATTTTCTTTTGTTTCCTTCTTCCTCTTTCTACTTTACCTCCTTTGTTTTGATGAGTTTGCAAGTGAAGCCAGAAGCATAAGTATAACGATGTTGTGTGAGTGCCAATGATAGTTCATGAAGACGTTCTCCTCCTCAAGATCCGTATCACTTCATTCTTGCGCGGCTTGATGATATAATGCGAACGGGGACTGAGCTCGATCCTATGATTTATGCGTTGAACGCCTCCACGCAAGGTAGAACATGCAAGGTTTCCAGGTAAGTCATCAACCAAACTAGGTGAGTACTTCTTTCATCTTCTTTCTTCACTTTTTTATTTCTTAGTTTAGATCACCAACACCCACTTCCTTCATCACTCCTTTTCACTTCTTTGTAAATACTCATTTGTACATAGTTGCTTTCTGATTCTCCACCTTCTTCATCTATCGCTTTTATTTTAACTTTAACCTTTAACTCTTCTTTCATTTTTATATCTTAAAAACAAAGAAGAACTTTCATTTTTCTTCAATAAGATTTCAATACAAACTTTGAACGCTTCTATCGCTAACCCTCCTTGTGGATCACGACCCGCATAGCCACTTGCTATAGCGGCAAGAATTGAGCACTTGCACATCTTTATTCTTAAATCTGAAATTCTTTATTTTGTGTGCAGGTTGTGCCTCAATCAAATATTTGGCGCTGTTGCCGGGAGGGTAACATTTTTATTGAAATCTGATTTTTATTGAAAAATTTTTAGAACTAAAATGAATTTTCTTCTCTGTTGCAGGTTATAGGGCAAGCAAAGCAGAAAATTAAGATTGCAGTAACATATAAGTGGTATTGGGCCTCTGCTCTAGAAAGCAGAGACCAATTACCCTCTGCTTTGCCGCGTTTTCGCGACCAAAGCCGCGGATACGCGGCAAAAAGGAGTTAACTACTAACGTTGTTTTTTGCAGGCTGCTTGACTTGCAAAATTCTAGTTTTCTGCAATTTGTTTTTTCTTATATGCCATCACCAAAGCCTGCTAATAAACCAACAGTAAAATACTTGTTGAAAAAGATAAAAAAATTGATTAGACGTTTGCATTTTAGGCACGTGTCTTTTCAATTCATTTATTTTTACTGTTGAAGAGTGCTGGAGCAAGGTACGTTCGCATTGCATGTAGAATAGGACTCATCTCTTGGTTGATTTTCATTGCTTTGAGTGAATCTTATTTACATATCTTGTACACTTGCACAAATTGATTTTAAGGGCACCACCCATTAACAAGATAAGGTGGGGATTTAATCACCCTTCCTTGGCCCAAAAATCAGATTCCAAGCACTTACTAACCCGAGCCTAACTAAAAATGAGTAGACGTTGGCCCTAGGGACATCTCGGACTCAAGTAGGAGATTATCCTAAGGGGGAAAGGTGTTGGAATTTGACTCCTGCAAAATCAGTGTCTAGGAAAGGGATTAAGGGCCGAAAGCCCGAAGGTTGGTGGTTATTTAATTAAGGAACGTCTTTGACGGAAAACCTCCCACCAATCTTGCCCTGACCTGGCTGATTAGCTTGTGGTCAAAGTCTGCATTAAACCTCCCGTGGACAGTCTAATCAGTTAGGAGTCGTCTAGGTCATAGGTCTACCCTAACTTAGTTTAGAATTTTTTCTTTTTTGTTTGTTTATTTGTTTGTTTTTCTTTCTTTTTGTTTGTATTCCATTGTGTGATATGGCTTATAATAATAATTTTTTCAACTTCAATAATAATCCATATTACACACCGACTTCATTTTCGGATATTACCAACCCGGCATATCACAACTTTAACCAACATAGTGTGCTGGATTGGTCTTATCCGAATCAATATAACCCATGTCCCCAATCTTATAACCATAATTTCCATAATGATTTCAACTCTTCACAGAGTCAGTGGGGATTCACCTCCCCCGAGCATAATTTTCAACCAACTTGTCCCTCTTCTCCACCTAGTCCACAATATTTTCCAGATTCATACTCAGTTCCACCAGTCCAAAATAGAAAACCATCAATTTTGGAAATGAGTATGCGTGAGTCCAAACAAAAATCATAAAATCTAAGGGACTCACAATTTCACCACCAATTCCAAGACAACACTTCATCTTTTCAACACAACAATGAACATATCACCTATGAAGAGATGCTTGAAGCCATGACTCAGGCTCAAAACGCTCGTAATAACGACATAGATATGATGGTCCAATCTTTACATTCTAACCGTTGGGCCAGTTCGGATGTCGGTAACCATTCTGTTTGAGCTGAAGAGTCATGTAGTTTTGGAAATCAAGGTTCCATTTCAAAACAGTCATTTGAACTTGCCCAAACTCCAAATTTTGAAAAGAATATTGACAGTTTGGCAAGTTATCCTTTTCCTGAAATCGAACTTGAAAATGAATATGATCATGAATCTCAACTTAGTGATTCAATTTTACTTCCTGATTCAATAATGACTCCGGTGTCTTAACCTGACTTCAATCTTTTCCCTGAGTCAACATTGGATCCTGTGCCAATTCATCATGAAATTGAATTACCTATTTTTGATGATCATATTGAACTTGACCAATTTTATACTTTTGAAAATCCTATTGACAAATTGGCAAGTTCTCATTTTTTTGATATTGAACTCAATGAGATATGTGACCTAGATTCTCAAATCTGTGATCCAGTTCAACTTTCTGAATCAATATTGACTCCTGTTTTGTTACCAAACTTGAGTAATATTTTAGAGTCAGTTTTGATTCCCCCACCTATCATTCCTGAACTTGAATCACCAATATTAAGTCAAATTCCATTGTTGGAAAATCAATGTGGACTTGAGTTTCAACTTCTTGACTTGGACACACTTCTTGAACCAATCTCGACTCCTGAACCTTTACTTGACTTAAGTCACCTTCCTGAGTCGGTATTAGTTCCTATACTTCCTGAGTCCAAGTCAACCGTTATATCATTTCATACTCCATTTTGGGACGAGGTGGTTGACAAATTTGACTCCGAAATCAGTTATGGAATTTAGAAATTAGATGGGGTCAAGTACTTAATAAAAATCCTTTATGGATTCATCATTTTAATGGGTTATATTAGAGAAATTTCTGGTGGGTTCCTCCGAACTCCACAAAAAGTTAATTGGGCCACATTTCGTGGACCAATCAGACCACCACCGGAATCACCACCTTAAGGTAACATTTTCCTTCCCTTTCGTCTTTTTCATGCATCTATGCATTAATTCATACATTGAGGACAATGCATGAGATAGGTGTGGGGAGGGTTCTAACATAACTTAGTTTTTTCTTTTATTAAATAAATAAATAAATAAATAAATAATTTAACATTTTCTTTACTTTTAAATTTTTTTGAAAAATAGAAACATATTTTGACATATTTTTTGTAAGAAATTAAGTTAATTTTAAGGAATAGGAAAATCCAAATTAGGATTTATTATGCTTGGTCAAACTAAGATTATTTGTTTGATTTTTAGAGTTAGGAAGATAATTTGTCAAAGTAATTTAGTCTTGATCTTTACCTTGATGAAATATGCACACTTCATACACTTACACACTTAGGGTTCAAAAACAAAGATTCTTATGCCTTATAAAAAAAAAAAGAAAAAAATTATATATATATAAACAAATCTAATTATTGATTAGCTAGGTGCTTTGACCTAAGCAAGCCTTAGTATTTATGCGAAAGATGATTAGATAAGTTTAAAAATATATATATATATATATATATAAAATCCTCTGATTAAGCTGGGTATTTGTGCCTAATAAAGCATAAGTATTCACGCCTAAAAGAGGTTCATATAATAAAATCCTTAGTTTTGTGGCCTTTTTTGCTCGAGTCCTTAAGTCCTTGGGGTGTTTTCTCACCCGGTGCCCTAAGACCGTTTGGTTTGGGAGTCATCGATTAAAGGCTCATTACATGGGCAGATTAGAAAGCCTAATATAACTAAGGAATAATACCACCAAAAAAAATAGATATGTATATATAAATAAGGCATAAGAGTTAGAGTTAATGAACCCTTTGTAAAAAAATTTCATAATCACAAGGTGCATATAACTCAGGGTAAAGTAATAGACTAGATGAGAAGTACAATTTGACTCCTTACTTTAATTGATAACAAATTTTTGAATAGAGACTAAGTTTAGGAATAAAAAATTCAGTTTTCCTATAACTTATAGATTACTTAAATCTTACAATTATATTTCAAATATTTTTCTCTTTCAAAATGCTTTTCGAAAATACTAACTCTTTGTTTCCCTTTCTTTATGGATTTTGTGGGTGTAATCCGCTGAAAACCCTCACGAGACAAAACTCATCCTCTAGGGGAAACCTAGAGGTTTAACGGCTTGTTGCACATGCTCAGTGCAATCGCGTGACCTGCGAAAGTGGTCTAATAATTCTCAGTATAATTTAATTGTTTTGCTCGAGGACGAGCAAAAGAAAGGTATGGGGGTGTGATTGGTCGCTAATGTTGCATATTTAGTATCATATTTCCATACTTATTATAGAATAAAACTTTGCATTGTCCTAATTAATTGTTTAATTTATTTGCAGGCCCATTCTTTAAGGAGATGAAGAGAAATGAGCCCAAAGCCCACCAAAATTCTGAATTAAATCAGAGTTAATTCGAGCTCAGAGAATCAGGACAAAATCAAGAGGTTGAAAACCGGTTGAGAAGAATCCTCTCAGAATCGATCGGTTAAAGCCAAGAATCAAAGGCCATTTCATCACACTCCCGGACTCAAACTGAAAATCCAACTACAGATAAAGTCAGAAGGCAAAACCAGGGCGACCCACCAACAGGGTGTGGCCACCTGGCCACACCCTGGCCACGGAAACGCGGCCAAAGCCGCGTTTCCGCGGCTTGGTTGGGAGTTAGGGGGAGCGTTTGCTCCCCCGATCTCCCCGGGATCCTGCATGTTGGGGTTTTGCCTATAAAAGGCCAGTATTTGCACTGAAAATGTGACGACCATGCAGAGATAGGATTTAGCCTAGTTTTCATTGTTTGTAGTTTAGGTTTTTCTTTTCTTTTTATGTAATTTGTATGTAAGCTTAGGTTAGATGAAGATTCATGTAAGTAAGAGAGAGAGGCTGATGTTGAGAGTGACACCGATGTACCCTCCTCCTTTCTTCCATTGTTTCTGCAATTAATAAAGGTAAAAACTTCTTTTTATGTTCGTATTTTCTTTTGTTTCCTTCTTCCTCTTTCTACTTTACCTCCTTTGTTTTGATGAGTTTGCAAGTGAAGCCAGAAGCATAAGTATAACGATGTTGTGTGAGTGCCAACGATAGTTCATGAAGACGTTCTCCTCCTCAAGATCCGTATCACTTCATTCTTGCGCGGCTTGATGATATAATGCGAACGGGGACTGAGCTCGATCCTATGATTTATGCGTTGAACGCCTCCACGCAAGGTAAAACATGCAAGGTTTCCAGGTAAGTCATCAACCAAACTAGGTGAGTACTTCTTTCATCTTCTTTCTTCACTTTTTTATTTCTTAGTTTAGATCACCAACACCCACTTCCTTCATCACTCCTTTTTACTTCTTTGTAAATACTCATTTGTACATAGTCGCTTTCTGATTCTCCACCTTCTTATTCTATCGCTTTCTTTTTAACTTTAACCTTTAACTCTTCTTTCATTTTTATATCTTAAAAACAAAGAAGAACTTTCATTTTTCTTCAATAAGATTTCAATACAAACTTTGAACGCTTCTATCGCTAACCATCCTTGTGGATCACGACCCGCATAGCCACTTGCTATAGCGGTAAGAATTGAGCACTTGCACATCTTTATTCTTAAATCTGAAATTCTTTATTTTTTGTGCAGGTTGTGCCTCAATCAACCACAAAGATATCACAGCGGGTGAAAAGTGATGGTACTCCCCATATATCAGGCAGTTCAATATCATTCTAGATTCAATCTACAGTGACACAGGATGAGAATCATGTAGCTGATGAGGATGCTAAAGACATTGAGAATCAAGAATAGGTTATGGGTCAAGCCCAAGACTTTGTTGCAGCTGGACGAGTAGAAGAAACCCACAGAAGCTTGCATGGCTCACTATAAATATGATTGTGGCCTATGAACTCCTAGTCATAGAAGATATTATTCCATCTACATATAGAGAAGCAAAAACCAGTTTGAGATGTGAAAGAAAGCAATGTTGGAAGATATGAACTCTCTTTATAAGAATGACACTTGGAAATTGTCAGAATTGCCCAGGAGAAGAAGACTATTGGTTGCAAGTGAGTTTATGCTAAGAAGCAAGAATCTCAAGATGGAGCTAATATTCGCTACAAGGCCAAGTTATATCAAAAGGTTATGCACAGAGAGAAGGTATTGATTACAATGAGGTCTTCTCACCCATTGTAAAGCACTCTTCCATTCAGATATTGTTGGCATTGGTGGTGCAGTGTGACTTGGAGCTCGATCAGTCGATGTGAAGACCTTTTTTCTCCATTGTGATCTTGATGAGGAGATCTTTGCGACTCAACCGGTGGGATTGAAAGCTGCAGGAAAAGAAAATCTGGTTCGCAAGCTGAAGAAGTCATTATATATGCTCAAGCAATTGTTGAGGCAATGGTACAAGCAATTTGATAACTTCATGTGCTGCAAGAAGAACACAAGAAGTAAATATGATTCATGTGTTTACTATAACAAGTTACCAGGTGGATAATATATCTATTTACTGCTATATGTGGACGATATGTGAAAATCACCTAGAGGGGGTGAATAGGTGATGTTCTACTCAAATGTAGAAATTGAAAAACTATAACTAGTAAAAACTCTACATGAAAATGATAATCAAAAACTAAAGCCAAATTCCCGGTGAAGAACTAGAACTTCTCCTCAAATTTCTCTATAATTGAGTTGAGGTGCTTAATTGCTTTCTTGGATCAAACAAGTACAAGCATATAAACAGTATCAAACATATAATAATAAGCAAGTTAGAGCATGCAAGATTTAAACAAGAGTGAGTAGAGTTGAGTTGAGAGAGAGTAAAGCAATCGCAAACACGGGAGAATTATATTGAGATTCGAGCCACTTGTTGTTGGCCCAGAGGCCCATCATTCTAGTTTTGATGATGATTAACTCATGTAGTTTTAGTTTACTAATAATATTATTTTTAATAGTTTCAGTGATTGACCAAGATATTAGTAGGTATTTGGCTTCAACAAAGGAGTTTTGAGAGCTAACACATGTAGATTCAAGAGCTCGCGCGTCAAGAACGCATCTAACACTCGGTTGGAGTCAAACTTGTTGGATCGTGTTTCGATCGAGTCGACTTGGAGAAGGAGTTCTACAAGAAGACCTCGGTTTGTTTACTTTAGATTGTTTAGATCTTGTGTAAAGATTAGATAGTATTGATATGCTCAAGTTCACACACACAAAAGTTTCAGTTTTGGTTTTTGGTTTAACCGGTTTTGATTTTCATATCAAAAACATAGATATATGTCTTATATATATATTGGATTCTATCCATATACAATATGCTTCAAACTTGTTTCAATATCATGTTTTTGTATCCATATGAGTTTTGGAGAAAACGATTTTTCATTTCAAAAATCTAAGTTTTGAAAAATATAGATTTTGTGTTTAGGCCAAATTTCAATATCACAAAAATGGTGCAAATTGTTTATAATATGTGTTGAATTTTAGTCACACATATTTGTATTTCAAAGATCTTATAGGAACTTATTTTTGTGAAATTTATGTGATTTTATGGGATTTTATAGAAGTTAAAAGGACAAGTTTTTCTATCCTATAATCCCCAGCCAGACTGACTAGCGGTCGACTGGACCGGTCGTCCGGACCAGTGGTCGGTTGATCGGAGCGGTCAATCGATGTGCACGAGGACATGCACATGGCCAGCCAACTCGGTCGGTCGACCGCACGGTCAACCGACTGAAAGCACCCCACTCTCGAGTGGGGGCCGGTCGACCGGGCGGTCGACCGTTGGCTGTGGCCGGCCGATCGGGCGGTCGGCCGGAGGCACAACGGTTAGAAATATGACCATTGCGCCGGTCAACCGGGCGGTCGACCGGAAGGTCATTTTTGACCTTTCCAGACTGCCAACGGGCAGATTTTTGAGAGGCTATATATATGCCTTCTCTTAAGCTAATTTCACCAAGATTTGAGAAGAGAAAAATTCCTATCTTTCAAGTGTTTTTCAGCAAGAGTTTTTGTGATTAAAAGTTTTATTTTTATTTGTTTTTAAAGGGTTGAAAAATTCAAAGAAAAAGAGAGTCTTTGGGAATTGATTTTGATCTTCATTTATATTTCTATCTAGAGTTTTTCCCAAGAGTTTTTCTTTGTGATTTTGAATTTCAAACTCTTTATTTTCTCACACTTGAGCTATCTATCTATCCTATCTATTAGGATCTTATTTTGTGGGGGAAATTGGTTTGTGGTTGTTGAGACCACCAAGAGTTACAATCTTTCTTTGCTTTGTGTTACCCTCTTGTGTAGAGATGATTGTGGAGGAGTTTGGTTTTGTTGGTATCCCTCTAAGTGTAGAGGTGATTGTGAAAGTTGTGTAGGTATCCCTCTAGTGAGAGGTGATTATTTTTGTTTGGCTTAGTGCCCTATCCCTCTATTGAAAGGTTGATCTTGTGTGGCTTAGTGTCTTGCCTCTTGTGTAGAGGTTGTTGTTGTTTGAGAGAGGAGTTGTGTACTCCAAGTTTGTATTACCCAAATCCTCAGTGGAGATTCCCTGTGTGGGAAGTCCTGTGTGAACGATATAGCAGAAATCCTTCTGTGTGAAGGCGGGGACGTAGAGCAGTGGTTCGAACCTCGAAACATACCTGAGTGTTTGCGATTGATCCAGTATATCTTAAGTCTCTCTCTTTTATATCTTGCATTGATTCATATTGCTCATATCTTATATACTTTGTATTGCTTGTGTGTGCCCATACTTGTGTTCAACCAAGAGAGCTTCATATAACACCTCAACTCTTATTTAGAGGAATTTAGAGGAGATAGTCCAGAGCCCTTCACCGGGAATTCGTCTACACTCTTTGGTTACACTAAGTGTGTCACAATTTATTTTTAATTCTGCATCATTTGTCACTAGATTAGCCGTACACCTATTCACCCCCTTCTAGGTGCACTTTCACCTGCTCTATGTCCCCGCCTTCACCTCAATGAATGATTTCCACTATCTCCACTAAAGACACAACAACAATGGATCTACATAAGACTCGAAGCTTTAACTCCAACATCCAATCCTCTATCCAAGAGGAGAGCACAAATAGATCTACATAAGACCCAGAGCCTTAACTCCAACCTCCAATCCTTTACCCAAGAGAAGGGCACAAAGAAAATGGAAATTATAATCACTTGGTGAATACAAAGATTACAAACTAAGAACTCTCAGAAACAAGGATTCTATAGGATAGATATAGAGATGATGGATCAAGCTTGTATGAGAAAACTAGAAATTTGGAATTGAAGCTCTTGAGAAAATAATTGAGAAAACTTCTCTTAAGATATAGGAATTTGTAGCACAAAAACTAATTTCTCTTAAAAACTTGTTTTCTTGATTTTTTTTTTCCAAAAACTTTTTCAAAAAACTTAAACTTGAATATGTACTTGAAAATCTTAGTTTAAAACTCTCTACAGTGAGTCCTATTTATAGGGAATAGGATGAGACCATTAGAGACCAATCCCAATCACTAAAAACTTGTTTAACCCCAAATAAAGTAAATACTAACCGTTTGGAAATAAAACAAAACATAAAAACCCAAAACATAGCTGTTAAAAATAATCTGCTACTTTTGGCAGCAAAGCGGTCGACCGCTCGATCAACTGGAAATGGTTCTGAGAAAATAGACGTTGCACTTAGCCGATGATTGTATATGTTTATTGTATATTTATTCCATGTTTATTACTAAACTCCTACATCTGTTTGTACTAAATCCTGCTAATAACCATGTCTTAATTTACAGGCTTGTCTTAATTAAGAGGGAGAAGATTATACCAAATAATACCAGTTAAAATCAGATTTAACTGGATCTATTTGGTTAGCTGAAGATAGTCTCAGATCTAGTTCGGTTAAATCAAATTTAGAGAGATCTATTTGGTTAAATGGAAGATCATCGAAGATCAGATTGAAACTGAAAACCAAACTGAGCAACCAGTTGGATACAAGGAGATAACACCAGATCAGAGACCTATGCTCCCTGGATGTGGCCACCTAGCCACATCCAGGCCGCGAATCTGTGGCAAAAGCTGTGGATCCATGACATTGTTAGAGAGATAGGGGAATCGTTTGCTCCCCTATCTTCAAAAGCTCTCCCCTACTCCCTTTTTGGCTATAAATACTGCATTTTTCGGAGTTCAACATGACGAAGATTAGGATTAAATTTTTGCTTTATTCTTAGGGTTTAGGATCATTGTTAAATAGTTTTAAGAAGTTGTAATCTCGGTTTAATTGCCTTCTAATTTAGATTAGAAAAGTGAAAGAGTGGAAAAGAGTGTGTAATTCACCATTGGAGTAACAATCAAAGGAGGTTCACCTTGCTTATTCAACTCTACTCAATCTATCTGGTATGTCGATGCTTTTTATTTATTTTTTTATTTGTTTTTTCTGTGCAATGAGTAGCTAATTTTTCTCCTTCTGGGCTCACTGATGTCTCCTCTCTAGTTCTGATCTTGATCGATTTTTATGAAAAAAATCCAATTGAATCATTTGAATGCCTAACTTTAAGCCTTGCTTTTAGCAAGTGTTTTTGAAGGCACATGATAATGGGATTGGTTTTAGAACTTACACTTGAAGTTACTCTTTTGAAAAACTTGTTTTTTTACTTGCTTCCTTAATTGCCTTGATGGTTTAACATTCAACTTAAAAAATGATTTCAAAACTAAAGTTCAATTTCTAAAAAAGCTATCTTATGTGTTTTACTTGACCTCTCTTTAAACACAAGATTAAACTTTTGCATATGATCATATCGAGGCATTAAAGCTTTCGAGAGAAAAATCTAGAGTGAGTAAAGATTAGTGAGCTTGGTTCTTCTCTTTTATTAAAAACAATTACACTTCACTCAAGTTTTCTTAATAATCATCTTTTTCAAAATTTATTCTCTATCTCTCAACATTCCATATTATTTTTCTTCTAAAAAACACCAAAACTAGAACTTGTTTTTTTCTGAAAATACTGAAATGCTTGCATTGCATGTCTTCTCATGAACACGACCTGTTAGCCCTAAGCTACACGAAAATTTTCAATCAATTTTTGGCGCCGTTGCCGGTAAGGGAATGGTATTCTTTCTGTTTGGATAAGTTTGGTGTTCAGTTTTAGGGTTAACGGTATCAGCTTGAGAATTCTAGCATTGCAGAAGAAGACTTGTTATCCCGTGTCCCTGCTCTAGAAAGTGGGGAACATAATTCCAAGAGTTAACCGCGGGAACACATACTTTGTCGCGCAAAAGCATCAATTTTGTGGGAGTACTAAAACTCTTTTTTACAAGACATATTGCTCTGCAAAACAAGTTTTCTTAAATTGTTAGCTTTTGATATTTGATTATTTCATCTCCTTGTTTTTAATCCAACAGTAATTGTTTGACTGAAATTGCCTAAAAGACGTTTAGACTTTCATTACTATGTATTTTTCTAATTATGTTTTCTTTTCAATTTCTATTGAAGAAAGCTGAAAACAAGGTACATTTGCATAGCATCTACCTTGGAAAACATTCTTGGGTGATTTACTTACTTGTTGAGTGTTACTTTGCTATATCTTGCACACTTGCACAAATAAATTTTAAGGGCAAAAACCACCCAAAAAAAGATAAGGTAGGGCAGTCATTATCCTTCCTTAACCCATAAACTATCTCCAAGCATTCACAACCTATGCCTAACTTAAAATCTGATTGGTGTTGGCCCTAGGGACATTTCGAATTCACTAGGAGGTTAACCTGAGGGGAAAGTTGTTAGAATTTGATTTTGCTGAATTTGTGTCAAAGGATGGAGATTGAAAGGCGAAACCTCTAAAGCTGGTTGTTTGGCTTAATCAGGCCCGTCATTTTTTGGGCGGATATCTCCCACCAATCTTGCCCCAATCTGGCCGATTAACGTGTGGTCAAATTCTGCATTATACCTTCTGTGGACAATCTAACCAATTAGGAGTCATCTAGGTATAAGTCTACTTTAGAATAGGAGTGGTTGAATTTTTTTTATTCTTTTTGACTGATTGGTGAACTTGTTTGTGATAGTATTTATGTATGCCAGTGTGGTCGAGGGACCCAAACACATGTAGGTTGACTAGAAACAGTTCACTCCCAAACCAGAACCAAAACCTGATCCGATTATGGCTCAACCTACATCATTGCAAGAGAGGTTTTATCCCATGAGGACCTCCTTTCCATCTTGCATTCGGCTCCCGAAAGCCAATGGCAACAGTTTTGAACATAAATCACAATTCATCAACACTCTCCCAAAGTTTCATGGTCTAGAGTTCGAGGATGTGTACTTCTTCAAAAAAGAATTTGAGGAAGTTGCCTCATGATGAGTATACACCAGTTAAGAGATGATGTAGTTAGGTTACGTTTCATTCCTTTCGCACTTAAGGACCAAACCAAGAAATGGTTGTACAGCTTAACAGTCGTTTCTATCACTTCTTGGGATGATTTAGTCAATGCTTTCCTAAAGAGATTCTATCCTATCTACAAGACCACTTTCATTAGGAAGAATATCATGCAGTTCAAGTAAGAACTTAGTGAACCGTTTTGGAGGTACTTTGAACATTGTAAAGACCTCCTTGCCCAATATCCTCGTCATGGCATAGAGAAGTAATGACATGTCAAATTCTTTATGACAGTTTAGACTACCAAATCAAGACCTTCTTAGAAATCATGTGCCAAGGGAGATTCTTATAAAAAGATGAAAACTTAAGGTGAGATTTATTTGAGGACCTAGCTGAGAAAACCATTTAATGAGAACCAACTTTCAAAAAGTCTAGGAACAGTTCCTATCTCTTCAAAAGAAGGTGTCCATTCCATAGAATCATCCATAGCTATCGAAGCTAGAATTGCCGACCTATTGAGAAGACTAGAACTTTTTGATACAAAAGAACCGGTTGTAGTAAACTAAGTCAGCCCTAACCCAATCCAAAATTCGGGTTGTACTTACAATCAAGCTATGAACTATATGTTTGAGGAATATCTAATTTTTCATGCTCAGCAAATATTGTCCTAGCCCATGAATGCAGCCTTTTAAAGGCCCCATTACAATCCTTATACTGAAACATACAATTCTAGCTGGTGAAATCACTCAAATTTCTCATGGAACCAAAATAACAATGACCACTCAAAATCAAACGATTCAAGCCACTTCCACCATCCCAATTATAATCATAATTCTTTCAATCATCAACCCAACTTTTCAAATTATTATCACAATTCTTCCAATCATCAATCCAAATTTTCTATTTATCAACAAAATTTTTCTAACCAAGCTCCAAAATCTTTTTTCCATGGTCCCCTGTTGATAAGAAAATGACTGATATAGAGAAGAATATAGACAATTTGATCAAGTCTCAAACTTCTTTCATGTAGAACCAAGGACAACAGTTGAATAGCCACTCTCAATCCATATCTAAGTTAGAGGTTCAAATAAGTCAATTAGCTTGTTAACTACATGAAAGGCCCAAAGAGACTTTGCCTAGTCAGCCGGTGATAAAATCCAAAAATTCTAGTCAAGCTCATTTACCTCAAGAGGATCAAATGAATCAATGCAATGTTTTTCATACATTAAGGTCAGTTAAGAAAGTTGATAATCAAGTGTCAGTGTCACCCAATCTCATTTAGCATAATCAATCACAAGCATCAACTTGCTTCTCTTCTCATTTATCAACAACTCACGTTGGGTGAGCTTAGTCCAACCCGAGTCACCATCCAATTGGCTGACAGGTTAGTGAAAGTTCTCAAGGGGAAATCAATGCTGTCATTATCCAAATCAGGGAGTTTATCTATTCTGTTGATTTTATAGTTTTTGAGACACAACCTGTGTCCAATCCTAGGTCTCAAACTCCCGTTACCTTGCTACTGCCAATGCAATTATCAACTACAGGAATAGATCCATGAGATTAACCTTTGGAGACATAACTAGAGGTGTCAATGTTTTCAATCTAGGAAAGCAACCCTGAGATGTAGAGGACCAAATATTTGAAGTCAACCTCATTGAGAACATGACAAGTGAACATAGAGAATAATTTGAGCTAGAAACTGAAAGTTTAAATTGGAGTCTATGGGTTTTGATTTTGACCAGATTGTTGAGTCTGCTGTGAATTGGGCATCAAGTCTTATTTCACCAAATGTGGAGCCAATAAACTTGACATCGCCTTCCATTGAGTCTTCCCTTTTCATAGAACTGAAATCTTTACCTAAGCATCTCAAGTACGTCTTCTTAGGCGAACAAGAGGCTCTACAAGTCATCATAGTGTCACATTTGACTGTTGGGCATGAAGAAAACCTTATGTCAGTTCTTAGGAAACATAAGGAAGCCATTGGTTGAACCATGAACGACATCAAGGGGTTGAGTCCAACCATAGTTCAACATTATGTTCATCTCAATGAAAAAGTGACACCCAAGAGAGACCCGCAGTGTAGGTTAAAGCCTATAATGATAGAGGTTGTTCGTGCTGAAATTCTAAAACTCCTAGACAATGGGATCATCTATGCCATTTTCGATAGCCAATGAGTTAGTCCTGTCTACGTGGTTCAGAAGAACTTTGGTTTCACCGTGGTGGAAAAAGAGAACAAAGAGTTGATCCAAACTCAGCTTCCCATAAAGATTTGAGATTGCATTGACTATAAGAAGTTAGATGATGTAACAGTAAAGACCGCTTCCCGCTTCCCTTTATTGATTATTTGCTTGAATGTTTAGCTGGCCACGAGTATTACTGTTTCTAGGATGGTTACTTGATGGAGAGATTTCGCTCTCTTGTTTTAAATTAACCGCAAATGAATGGTCATTCAATGTAACACTTGAGGGTCGATCTATAGAAACAGGTGGTTCTTTTGGTTTCAACACTTCTAGAGAATTGAAAAAAAGTTTTGGGATTTTAATCTAAACTACATGTCAATCTAAGAAAAAGTCAAGCATCTAGATTTGAATCCCCTAAACTAGCATCAAGCGGTCAATCTCGGCTCCATACCAGTCTATTATTACTCACCAAATCTCTACTTCTAAAAGGCAAACTAATTCTGAATATTAGATCTAAGCATAGGGTATTATCTCAATCGCATGGCTCATCAAAAGTAAATAAAATGACTAAATAAATTAAAAGCAGAAAAACAAGTGAAACCCTGAGCATGGACCATTGACTCTTGATACATACGCTATCAAATAACTAGTGACTCTAGAAATAATCTCCTAAAAGTGATAGGTTAGTTGGTGTGCATACAGTCATAGATAGGAGAATGAAGTTCACAAGAATTTAGTCATGGTTCATCTTCCCTAGTCACTCACAGAGATTTAGCTACACATTACTAAGTTAATAAATCTAATACATAAAATATAATTAAATCCCTAAGCAATTAGTTAAACCAAGTAAAATAACTAAAGCAATTAAAATATTGAATCAATTTCATCTAAGTAATATATCATTAGTTAATTAATTAAATCAAATTAAACAAACTAATTAATTAGCAAACTAATTTAGTTAATCAACTTACTTGAGTGCTTCACCATGTCCTTCACGTTGACCCCTCCACATCATGTGCTATAGGACATGTGAATGAGAATGAGGAGTGTGGACATGGACCCCACTCTTTCACCCCATGACAGCCTCCCTGGCTTCATGTGTATGAGAAAGGAAGAAACAAGGGCGCCCCACTCGGCGTGTTTGGTTGCAAGGAAGTGGACGGAAGTAAGGAAATGGGGAAGTATAATTGCTCACTTCCTATCTATCCAAACACCGGAAAAGGAAAATAAGAAAACCCCCTTTTCTTTTCTGTTTTCTCTTTTACATAACCATTTCCTCATTTCTAGAGTGCTACAGTTAATTTTGTGGTCATGTAAATCTTATTTGTAATAAATTGTAGCATAAAACAGTTAATTTTTTGATCATGTAAATCTCACTTGCATTCTAATTACAGTTTATTTTTTATTTTTCTTAATTAAATTTTATTTTAATATTATTTTGCGGTCAACTGTGTGGTCAACTTTTCCATTTTCACTTTCACATTACCATCCAAACACCTGAAAAGACATAACATTTTTCAAACCAAACTTCCCAACAACATCCAAATATCGGAAAACTTACTAACCAATTCCCAAGTTCCAAAGGGAACTATTAGCACTTCCTCACTTTCTTACTTCCACCCTTAACCAAACAGGCCCTTTGAAAGCCTCTCTTCTGCTTGCTACAAGACCGTGGACCCCACCAAGGGCAAAGCCTCCTCTTGCGTGAACATTACCCTAACAATGCACGTGTATGAGCGCGGATCGAGAAGCCCCGGGCTCACACGCTTTCTGTGCACGATGAACAAGATGAAAAACAGAATAATAACAAAAAAAAATACGCCATAGGAATCAACACAATAACAAAAGGAGGGGAAATATATTTTTAATTGAAAAGTAGCCAAAAACAAGGCCAAATTCGGCCAAAACAAAAGGCAGCCAAAAACTCGCTATGCAATGTATTTATATCCTAGGTCTTGGCCTATTTTACATAAAAATACTCAAACAAATATAAAATTACACAAAAAACTATTTAGTCTCAAATTACATTTAAGCCCTTGGACTTTGCATAATTGCATTTTCGTCCCAACTAGACTCAAACGTCGTCAAACTAGGAGTAGATCTCCGTGATATGGATTTTAAGAGCAGTAGAGCAACCCGACAACATCAAATCTCCCTTCTAGCCTTTAAACTCTTTTTAGCATGCCAAACTGATTGCACACATTTATTGCATAATTCTTTATTATATTTTCACATTTATCATGTAATAAATCTGCTAAATTCTTTGTCTTAAATGTCTATTTTGTAGAAGATAATCATGGGGAGAAAGAGGATAAAATCAAATAAATATAAGTTAAATTCAGATTTAACTAGATCTATTTGATTAGAGGAGGATGATCCAAATCTATTTGGTTAAATTCAGTTTTTGGTGAATCAAGTGGTTAAATCTAAAAATTAATTGAGGATAACGTCAAATACAGAGTCCAAATCCAAAGAGATAAATGGATAGAGAGAAGATCAACGGATGAGATGAAGCAAATTTGACTCAGATTCTTACTGGATATATTTTAGTATTTAAATCATAACTTTCGTTACCGAAATTCAAATCTAATGATTCAAGATGATCCAAAAAGAAGACTTAAAAGGTTACAACCCTTAAGTTGATTACTATTTCTAATTTTGTCATTTGGTAAGTTATATTCAGCAATCAACACGCCAATAAGCTGCAAATTAGAACTGAATATCCACATCAAATCAAGTTTGGAGATAAGGGGAGGATTCAAATTTAGAAATATCCAGCTTTCTCTATCTTCATACTCCTCTAAACTCTTCATTTCTCCTATAAATACCTGCAATCTCAAAGGTAAAGGGGAGCGACCATGCAGAGATAGACTTTAAGCCAGTTTTTCCTTCTTTTTAGTGTAGGTTTTTATTTTTCTTTTTATATAATTTTCAGTTTTATTTATGTAATTTAGAGGAGATCAGAGTTTCATAGGAGAATGAGAGTAAAACTTGTACTGAGAGTGACACCGGTGTAACTTGTTCTTCTTTTCTCTTATTGTTACAAGATTGAATCTATAGTTGCATTTGTAAGTTCTTCTTTGTTTTTTGTACTCTTCTTCTTCCTTTCTTCTTTTCTTCTTTTGGTACCAATTGCTATCCAAGTGAGTCTTATAGCATCGAAAGAGCCTTGCCTTTGTGAGTGCCACTGATAGCTTATGATGATAGATTTTTAGTCTCATTCTATATCGTTTCAAACTTGCATCATCTTGATGATGTAAGGTGGAAGAGACAGGAATTAACACTTATGGGCTATGCGCTGATTGACTCTACTTCAAGGTAACATCATTGCCACAGATTCAAGATAAGTATTGGGTCAAAGGAGGTAAGTAATTTTAACTTTCTTTTCTTTTAATTTTAGTTTAGATCACCAACACCAACTCTTTGATCACTCATTTTCAATTTCTTTGTATATATCTATTTTTATTTTCTCCACCTTCTCAATCTACTACCTTCTTTCTCACTTAACTGTAACTCCATTTTTCTCTTTCTTTTAAAGAACTAAAAGAAAATTTTTAACCATTCTTTGTAATTTAAAAGAGAACTTATTAAAAAGCTTCCATCGCTAGTCCCTTCTTGTGGATCACGACCCGCATAGCCACTTGCTATAGTGGTAGAATTGAGCACCTTGCACTACTGTTATAAAAATTTTGAAATTCAGTATTTTTGTGTACAGGTTCAAACTCAATCAAATTTTAGCGCCGTTGCCGGGGAGGGATGGTAAGTTATTCGCTTTTTAGATTTACATTTTTTGTTAACTTTCTTCTTTGTTCTTGGTGAACAGGTTTAACAATAAGGAAATTTTTGGCTGCAGTGGACATATAAGTGGCCCTGGACTCTGCTTTAGAAAGCAGAGCTCAGAAGCCCTCAGATTTGTTACATTCCAGTGGTAATCTGAGTAAACTACTAACCTGTATTTTTGCAGGTTGGCTGAATTGCAAGCTAAAATTCTGTAGCTATTTATTTTCTTATTTATCTCACTGTACATATTTTCTAACCTCAACAATAAAATGATGTTTGTTAAATGCTAAAAACGGTTTAGACTTTGCATTTAGGTACATATCTAATTCGTTTACATTTACATTATTGTTGAAGAGTGCTGGAGCAAAAAGTACATATGCATAGCATATAGTTTAGGAAATATTCTTGGGTGATTTTGCTTGTGACTGTTACTTTTCTATATCTTGCACACTTTGCACAATCATTCTTAAGGGCTTGTCCTATTAATAAGATAAGGTGGGAAAGTCATTACCCTCCCTTAGCCCACAAACAATCTCCTCACTCACTAACCCAAGCCTAACTAAAATTGAGTAGACGTTGGCCCTAGGGACATCTCGGACTCAAATAGGAGACAGACCTAAGGGGAAAGTGTCAAATCGGCGTCTAAGGTTGGGGATTGAGGGGCGAAACCCCGAAGGCTGGTGCTTTGCCATAATTAGGCCCGTTGCTTTAAGCACGGATACCTCCCACCAATCTTACCCTACCTGACCGATTAACTTGTGGTCAGATTCAGCAATATACACCCCGTGGACAGTCTAACCAGTTAGGAGTCGTCTAGGTCTAAGGTTTACCCTAACTTAGGTTAGACTTTTTTCTTTTTATTTGTTTGCTTATTTGTTTGTTTTTCTTTGTTGTTTGTATTTGACATCTCCTGTGTGATATGACTTATAACAATAATTTTTTCAATTTCAATGGTAATCCATATTACATCCCTACCTCTTTTTTGGATATTACCAACTCGGCATATCATAACTTTAACCAATCTAGTGTGCCGGAATTATCTTATCTGAATCAATATAACCTATGCCCCCAATCTTATGACCATAATTTTTAAAATAATTTCAACTCTTAACATAGTCAATAGGGATTTACCTCCCCCGAGTCAAATTTTCAACCAACTTGTCCTCCTTATCCACCTTGTCCACAGTATTTTCAAGATTCATACTCAGTTCCACCAGTTCAAAATAGAAAATCATCAATCTTGAAAATGAGTATGCGTGAGTCCAAGCTACAATCATAAAATCTGATGGACTCACAGTTTCACCATAAATTCCAAAATAAAACTTCATCTTTTCAAGTCCAATCGCAACAAAATGATAAACCAATTGACTATGAAAAGATGCTTGTGTTGGCCCAAGGTTACAATCACCCGTCTTTAGTGTGTTTTGATGATTACAAAACATATTAGTTATTTGTACTAATATTATTTGTTGTTTAAGTGTGTTTCAGGTTTTCTATCTTGCATAGGTGTTTTCTTCCCTAAAGGAAGGTGACTTGGACTCAAGATAACTCAAATTGGGCTCAAGATGCAAAATTGAAGATCAAGTGGAGAAAGCCCCTCTTGAAGCCTTGAAGTCCTTAGAACATTGTAAGAATAGAATGTTAAAGTTTGAGTATATGATATTTGGCTCTAGGATACACACACACATTTTTCCTTTACAAAATTCTATGTTTTAAAAATGTTTGTTTCTAAGTTTTATGCCTAGGTTTATATATACATGTATCCAAACTTGTTACAAATTGAATATCTTGTTTAAAACATGTGTATAGACTATTTTTGCATAATACTTAGTTATAAGTATCTCAAAATATTTTTTCACAAAAATTTCCAACTCCAAATCCTGCCAGTTTTCCCTGTTTCAGATTGACCGGCCGACCGGCCCGGTCGACCGGCGCCTGTGTCAGGACGTGCACGTTTGTGCACGTCTGTCGGTCGACCGGCCCGGTCGACCAACTGAAAGCAGGCCACTCTCGGTTTGTTTGGGTCGACCGGACGGTCGACCGCCCGAAGGAAACTGTGTTTCCTCAAAGGGGACGGTCGACCGGACAGTCGACCGGAGCCCAACGGCTCTTTGCCAGCAAGGCGACGGTCGACCGGACCGGTCGACCGCCAAGCCTGCTGCAGCCTAACGGCTCTTTCCTCTTTGGGCAAGTCTGAAAATCTGTTTTCTTTTCTTCTTTAACAGAGTTTTAGAGAGTTGTTGGAGGCCTTTTGCAGGTCAAATTAGGTGTAAAGAAAAGAGTTTTAACCTATTCTCTCCTTATAAATAGAGGGCAATAGGTCCTTGTTATGAACTTAGAAAAATCCTCAAGTTTTCATTGTTTTCAAGAGAAAGAGAAAAATTGTTTAAAGCTTTCATTTCCAACTCTTTTAAAGTTTGTTTTTCAGTTGTGTTTGATTGCCAATATCACTCTACAACTGAAGTTTTCTCACCACACTTCATAGAGCCAAAAGTCCTTTACTCATACTATAGAGAAGTTGTAAAAAGAGTGAGAGTGTTGTAAAAGAGTTTGAGAAAGAGTTTTGTGATCTTGTGGAGATCACTATTGTTCTTGTGATCCTTGTTCTTGTGGAGACAACTCCTAGGTGGAGTTCTTTGTAAGTTGTGAAGCTAAGGGCTTGGGGTCTTCGGTAGACCAAACTTGTAAGGCATCCTCGGTGGATAGTGGAAACCCTTCACGGAGGTGAAGGCGGGGACTAGAGCGGTGGCTCGAACCTCGAAACAAATCATTTGTGTTTGCGATTGCCTTGCGTCATCTTGCTTTACATTTCTCTAGCTTTATATTGTCTACAACTATTTGCTTGAGAACTAACCCTTTACTTATGCAATAATCTCTTGCTTATTTTACTTGTGTTGTTGATTGTGTGTATTTCATCATAGCATTTCATTCTTTACTTGTTCGATCATATCTCATACAACACGGTTGCATTGCGCACCTCTAACCCATTTTTAAGGGGAATTGGGAGGAAGGAGTTCAGAACCTCTCACGGGGTATTCGGCTCTTAGTCGTGTTTTGAGAGATCGTTGCATCACTCATTCAATTAAGTTTAAAAAAGATCATTAGATTAGCAATTACACCTATTCACCCCCCTCTAGGTGTATTTCAATTGGTATCAGAGCTTGGACTCTAGGATTTGGCTTAACAACCTTAGAGAGATCCTCACATTGCTAATCATTTCATTCATACTCATTTAGTAAACATGGCCGATGGTATCAAGACACCCCCTAAGTTTGATGGACTTAACTTTCCCATATGGAAGGTTAAGATGACCGTGTTCTTGCAATCTCTAGGTAGCCGAGTTGCAAAGGCCGTGACCAAATCTTTTACCACACCCACCGGTGATGAATCTACTTGGTCCGAAATTGAGACCAAGGAGTTTGATGCCAATGCTAGGGCTCATTATGCACTCCTACAAGCCCTCAATGATGATGACATAGCTAGAGTCATCCATTGCAAATCCGCATACGAGATTTGGACCCATTTGTTAGTCACACATGAGGGGACATCACAAGTGAAGAGGGCCAAGATAGACCTTCTTCGGTCCCAATATGAAAATTTTAGCATGCAAGAGAATGAAACCATAGATGATATGGTTACAAAATTTACCAAGATTACTAATGGACTTTCTTCTCTAGGTGAGGACATCAACAATGATCAAAGAGTAAGAAAGATCATCCGGGCTCTTCCTCCTTCATGGGAGTCAAGGCTACAACCTTGAAGGAACTCAACGACAAGGATGAGATAGAGCTAATTGGTCTCATTGGGAATCTAAAAACCCATGAGATGGAAAGGAAAGCAAGAGAGGAGATGGCTCCCTCCAAGAAGAAGACCATAGCTTTCAAAAGTCAAGCTACTCACTCCGACGAAGATGATGAAGAAGAAGATGACGAAGAGCTCTCACTTCTTGTCAAGAATGTCCGGAGGATGTACAACAAGGCGAAATTCCAAGGTAGAAGGAGATGGCAAGGAAGCAAAGAAGAAAGAAAGATCATATGCTTCAATTGCCAAAAGCCGGGACACATTGTAGCGGAGTGTCCGGATAAAGTGAAGCCTTCTTCATCCAAGAAGGCCTTCAAGAAGAAAGCTATGAAGGCAACATGGGATTCCGAGAGTGAATCCGAGGAGGAGATCGACACCGCCAACATGTGCTTCATGGCTAATGAAAGCACAAGCAAGGTAACCCCTTCCCCTTCATTTGATGAAGATCTTTCCATGGATGAGTTAGGAGAAGCTTTTGTAGAATTGTCTCACAATTATGACTTCTTAAAGAAAAAGTATTTAAAAATGAAAAAGGAAAATGAATCTCTTAGTCTTCAAGTTGTAAATCTTTCTAAAGAAAATAATGACTTGCATTCTACTTTGGTTTTCACTAAAAATGAATTTGATAAATATAAGACTTCTTGTAAAGGCAAGTCCCCATTTGTTGATGCTAATGAGATTACCATGCTTAAGGAAAGAATAGATTCTTTAGGTATTGTTTTGAAAAAGTGTAGTGAGTTTGATAAAAAGAAGATAGAGGCAATGTTTCCTAAGAAACATGCCCCTAAGAAAAATGTTCACCATGCTCATACTCATGTACATACCACACAACCTTTACATCATGGCAAACCCCCAAAGCATGCTCACACTTCACACACACATGCTCACACTCCACACACACATCATGCATTCATGTATGGTAGAGTGTTCTCATGTTCACATTGTGGGCGGAAAGGGCACTTAGCCAATTTTTGCTATGATAGACTAAGTGTATCTCATCATAATGTTTGGGTTCGAAACACTAACTTCCAAGGACCCAAGAAAGTTTGGGTACCAAAATCAACGATTTTGTTAAATGATGTAGGTACCTTCCAAAGCCCAACGACGTAGAGGATTGTGGTATCTTGATAGTGGTTGCTCAAGGCACATGACTTGGGACATCAACAACTTTGCAACCCTATCAAGATACCATGAAGGTGGCACCGTCACCTTCGGAGATGACGCCAAGGGTAAAATTATCGGTATCGGTAATGTAAAACTTGGCACATCCCCTTTAATTGAGAATGTAGTTTAGTTGACGGCCTCAAGCATAATCTCTTGAGTGTTAGTCAATTATGTGATAAAGGTTTTGATGTTGTTTTTGATAATGTAGCTTGTAAAGTAATTGATAGAATTTCTAATGCTTGTGTATTTTCCGGTTTTCGTGAAAGCAATGTTTATATGATTGATATGTTAAATATGTCTTGTAATATAACATGTTTAAAAGCCCTCGATGACGACTCTTGGTTGTGGCATAGAAGATTAGGCCATATTTCTTTTGACCATATTTCTAGGTTAAACACAAAGGAAATGGTGAAAGGTATTCCTTGTTTGAGTTTTGAAAAGGACCGAGTTTGTGACGCATGTCAATTTGGGAAACAAACTAAGTCTTCTTTCAAGTCAATTAAGGATATCATGACATCACGTCCTTTGGAGTTAATCCATATGGATCTATTTGGCCCTACACAAACCAAAAGTCTAAGTGGGAATAGATTTGCATTTGTTCTTGTTGATGATTTTTCACGTTTTACTTGGGTTTTCTTTCTTGAGCATAAAAATCAAGCATTTTCGTATTTCCAAACGTTTAAGAAAAGAGTTAAAAAAGAAAAAGATGTTTCGATTTTAAGAATAAGAAGTGATAGAGGAGGTGAATTCATTAACCAACCCTTTACCACTTTTTGTGAAGAACATGGAATAAAGCATGAACTATCTTGTCCTAGAACTCCACAACAAAATGGAGTAGTTGAACGGAAAAATCGAACTTTGCAAGAGATGGCTGGGACAATGCTTAGTGAATATGGTCTACCACATTATTTGTGGGCCGAGGCCGTTAATACATCATGCTATATATCAAATCGTGTTTTCTTGTGTAAAAATACTACAAAAACCTCTTTTGAAATGTACTTTTCTAGAAAACCAAATGTTTCATATTTCAAGGTTTTTGGATGCAAATGTTTTGTTTTAAATACAAAAGATAATTTAGGAAAATTTGATCCTAAATCTTATGAGGCTATATTTGTGGGTTATTCTAGTACTAGTAAGGCTTATAGAGTCTTCAATAGGTCATCATTGACTATTGAGGAATCTATACATGTTAAGTTTGAGGAATCTAACTTGTTTGTTAAGAATGTTGTAGAAATAGATGCTTTGCATGAAGGCTTGGAGAAAGTGACCTTGGAGGATACACCTACTATGGGAGACAAGCCAAAGGATGATGAAGGAAGTGAAGCTAAAATACAAGAGGCTCAAGGAAATGAAGATCAAACAAATGGAGAAGAGCCCACTCAACAACTTCCAAAGGATTGGAGATACAATCCACATCATCCCAAGGACCTCGTCATAGGTGAAGTATCAAAAGGGGTAACAACTCGCTCTAAACTTCATGACTATTGTGGACATTATGCATTTATTTCTCATGTTGAACCCAAGAACGTCCTCGAAGCCGAGGCCGATTCATATTGGTTGCTAGCTATGCAAGAAGAACTCAATCAATTTGAGCGCAACCAAGTTTGGCACCTTGTTCCTAGGCCCCACGATAGACCAACAATTGGTACTAAGTGGATCTTTAAGAACAAGTTGGATGAATCGGGTACGTTGTTAGGAATAAAGCTAGGTTAGTTGCCCAAGGTTACACTCAAATCGAAGGAATCGATTTTGAAGAAACCTTTGCACCCGTAGCACGGCTTGAAGCCATACGGATGACACTAGCATTTGCCTCATATAAAGATTTTAAATTGTTTCAAATGGATGTTAAAAGTGCTTTTCTAAATGGCTTTATTGAAGAGGAGGTGTATGTTGAACAACCCCCCGGGTTTGTTGATCCTACACATTCGGATTTTGTTTTTAAATTAGATAAAGCTCTTTATGGTTTAAAACAAGCCCCTAGGGCTTGGTATGAAAGACTTTCCTCATTTTTGATTTCAAATGGTTTTAAGAAAGGTAAAATTGATACAACCTTGTTTACAAAACATGTAGAAAATGATATTCTTATTGTGCAAATTTATGTAGATGATATTATTTTTGGTTCTACTAATGAATCTCTTTGCCAAGCTTTTGAGTCATGCATGAAGGATGAATTCGAAATGTCTATGATGGGGGAACTCAACTATTTCCTTGGACTCCAAATCAAGCAAAAGAAGGATGGGATCTTCATCAATCAAGCCAAGTACACAAAGGAACTAATCAAAAGGTTCGGGCTTGAAGAATCTAAAGTAAGCAAAACTCCCATGGCAACAACTACAAAGCTTGACAAGGATGAACAAGGTAAAAGTGTAGACATTAAATTATATCGTAGCATGATAGGTAGCTTGCTTTATTTGACGGCTAGTAGGCCGGATATTATGTTTTCCGTTTGTCTTTGTGCACGTTTTCAATCTTGTCCTAAAGAGTCTCACATAATTGCGGTTAAACGCATAATTAGATACCTTAAGGGCACTATTGAAATGGGTTTGTGGTATCCGAAAACCGGCCAATTTACAATGACGAGTTTTTCGGATGCAGACTATGCGGGTTATAGGGTAGATAGGAAGAGCACAAGTGGAACATGTCAATTCTTAGGTAATTGTCTTGTATCTTGGTCTTCCAAAAAGCAAAATTCGGTAGCCCTTTCAACCGCCGAGGCGGAGTATGTTGCAGCCGGAGCTTGTTGTGCACAAGTTCTTTGGTTGAAACATACTCTCCTTGACTATGATTTACACTTTGATCATGTTAAAATATTTTGTGATAATACTAGTACTATTCACATGACAAAGAATGCAAATCAACATAGTAAAACCAAACACATTGACATTAGGTATCACTTTCTTAGAGATCATTATGAGAAAGGTGATATTGACATTGATTATGTTTCTACCGATTTTCAACTTGTCGATATTTTCACTAAACCTTTAGATTATGCTAGATTTTCATTTATTTGTGGTGAGTTGAATGTATGTATGATTGATTCTTAAAATATTTTTAGTTTGTTCGTTTTTGTTATGTTTTAACCCTTTTTGATGTATGATAAAAAGGGGGAGAAAAATATATAAGTTTAATTAAGGTGTTTATTACTTGAAGTTTTAAAAAAAAAAAATATTTGAACAAGATAAGTTTGCTTATTATAAATTTGTTTAATGTTGTTCATTATTTGAGTTATATGACAAAATTTATGGTGATGATATTTTCATAATGCTTTATGTATGCTTACAAAGCTTTTCATATTCATGATAAATACATAGCATTGTTTGAGGGGGAGCGTTCCAAGCTCTTCTTCCATTTTTGTTTAAATAACTTATATGTTTTGTCATCATCAAAAAGGGGGAGATTGTTGGCCCAAGGTTACAATCACCCGTCTTTAGTATGTTTTGATAATTACAAAACATATTAGTTATTTGTACTAATATTATTTGTTGTTTAAGTGTGTTTCAGGTTTTCTATCTTGCATAGGTGTTTTCTTCCCTAAAGGAAGGTGACTTGGACTCAAGATAACTCAAATTGGGCTCAAGATGCAAAATTGAAGATCAAGTGGAGAAAGCCCCTCTTGAAGCCTTGAAGTCCTTAGAATATTGTAAGAATAGAATGTTAAAGTTTGAGTATATGATATTTGGCTCTAGGATACACACACACATTTTTCCTTTACAAAATTCTATGTTTTAAAAATGTTTGTTTCTAAGTTTTTTGCCTAGGTTTATATATACATGTATCCAAACTTGTTACAAATTGAATATCTTGTTTAAAACATGTGTATAGACTATTTTTGCATAATACTTAGTTATAAGTATCTCAAAATATTTTTTCACAAAAATTTCCAACTCCAAATCCTGCCAGTTTTCCCTGTTTCAGGTTGACCGGCCGACCGGCCCGGTCGACCGGCGCCTGTGTCAGGACGTGCACGTTTGTGCACGTCTGTCGGTCGACCGGCCCGGTCGACCGACTGAAAGCAGGCCACTCTCGGTTTGTTTGGGTCGACCGGACGGTCGACCGCCCGAAGGAAACTGTGTTTCCTCAAAGGGGACGGTCGACCGGACAGTCGACCGGAGCCCAACGGCTCTTTGCCAGCAAGGCGACGGTCGACCGGACCGGTCGACCGCCAAGCCTGCTGCAGCCTAACGGCTCTTTCCTCTTTGGGCAAGTCTGAAAATCTGTTTTCTTTTTCTTCTTTAACAGAGTTTTAGAGAGTTGTTGGAGGCCTTTTGCAGGTCAAATTAGGTGTAAAGAAAAGAGTTTTAACCTATTCTCTCCTTATAAATAGAGGGCAATAGGTCCTTGTTATGAACTTAGAAAAATCCTCAAGTTTTCATTGTTTTCAAGAGAAAGAGAAAAATTGTTTAAAGCTTTCATTTCCAACTCTTTTAAAGTTTGTTTTTCAGTTGTGTTTGATTGCCAATATCACTCTACAACTGAAGTTTTCTCACCACACTTCATAGAGCCAAAAGTCCTTTACTCATACTATAGAGAAGTTGTAAAAAGAGTGAGAGTGTTGTAAAAGAGTTTGAGAAAGAGTTTTGTGATCTTGTGGAGATCACTATTGTTCTTGTGATCCTTGTTCTTGTGGAGACAACTCCTAGGTGGAGTTCTTTGTAAGTTGTGAAGCTAAGGGCTTGGGGTCTTCGGTAGACCAAACTTGTAAGGCATCCTCGGTGGATAGTGGAAACCCTTCACGGAGGTGAAGGCGGGGACTAGAGCAGTGGCTCGAACCTCAAAACAAATCATTTGTGTTTGCGATTGCCTTGCGTCATCTTGCTTTACATTTCTCTAGCTTTATATTGTCTACAACTATTTGCTTGAGAACTAACCCTTTACTTGTGCAATATTCTCTTGCTTATTTTACTTGTGTTGTTGATTGTGTGTATTTCATCATAGCATTTCATTCTTTACTTGTTCGATCATATCTCATACAACACGGTTGCATTGCGCACCTCTAACCCATTTTTAAGGGGAATTGGGAGGAAGGAGTTCAGAACCTCTCACGGGGTATTCGGCTCTTAGTCGTGTTTTGAGAGATCGTTGCATCACTCATTCAATTAAGTTTAAAAAAGATCATTAGATTAGCAATTACACCTATTCACCCCCCCTCTAGGTGTATTTCAGCTTGAAGCCATGACTCAGGCTTAAATCGCTCGTAATCATGACATAGATATAATGGTTCAAACTCACCATTCTCACCGTTTGACCATTTTTGATGTTGCTAACCATTCTGTTAGAGCCGAAGAATCACGTTGTTTTGGAAAACAAGATTCCATTTCAGCACACCCATTTGAACTTGCCCAAACCTCAAATTTTGAAAATGAAATTGACATTTTGACAAGTTATCCCTTTCCTGAAATTGAACTTGAGAATGAATATGATCCTGAACCTAAACTTGGTAACACAATTCTACTTCCTGATTCAGTAATGACTCCAGTGTCTTAACCTGATTCAGTCTTTTTTCCGAGTCAATATTGGATCCTTTACCAATTCATCATGAAATTGAATCACCAATCTTTTATGTTCATCATATTGAACTTGACCAATTTCATACTTTTGAAAGTCTCATTGATAAATTGGCAAGTTCTCATTTTTATGAAATTGAATTCAATTAGAAATATGACCTAGATTCTTAAATTTGTGATCCAGTTCAAATTTCTAAATCAATATTGACTCCTATTTTGTTACCCAACTTGAGTAATATTTTAGAGTCAGTTTTGATTCACACCTGTTATTCTTGAACTTGAATCACCAATATTAAGTCACATTCCATTATTGGGAAATGAATGTGGACTTGAGTTTCAACTTTTTGATTTGGACCCACTTCCTGAACCAATCTCGACTCCTGACCATTACTAGAGTTAAGTCACTTTCCTGAGTCGGTATTAGTTCCCATACTTTCTAAGTCCAAGTCAATCATTCCATCTTTTCACACTCCATTTTGGGATAAGGGTGTTGATAAAATTGACTCCGAAATTATTATGAAATTTGAAAATTAGATCGGGTTAAATTCTTAATAAAAATCATTCATGTATACATCATTTTAGTGGGTTATATTAGAGAGGTTTCTGGTGGGTTCCTCCGAACTCCACGCAAATTCGATTGGGCCGCATTTCGTAGACCAATCAGACCACCACCGAAACCACCACCTTAAGGTAATATTTTCCTTCCTTTTCTTCTTTTTCATGCGTCTATGCATTAATTCATATATTGAGGACAATGCATGAGATAAGTGTGGGGGAGGGTTCTAACATAACATAAGTTTTCCTTTTTATTAAAAAAATTAACATTTTCTTTGCTTTTAAAAACTTTTGAAAATAAAAATAATAATTTGACATATTTTTTGTAAGAAATTAAGTCAATTTTAAGGAATAGGAAAATCAAAATTAGGATTTCTTATACTTGGTCAAAATAAGATTATTTGTTTGATTTTTAGGGTTAAGAAGATAATTTGTCAAAGTAATTTAGTCTTGATATTTACCTTGACGAAATATGCGCACTTTATACACTTACACACTTAGGGTTCAAAAACAAAGATTCTTATGCCTTATAATATATATATATATATATATATATATATTATATATATATATATATATATATATATATATATATATATATATATATATATATCTGTGTGTGCGCGCACGCGCGTTTATACTTATGAAAAATAAACAAATCTAATTATTTATTAGCTAGGTGCTTTGGCCTAAGCAAGCCTTGATATTTATGCAAAAGATGATTAGATAAGTTTAAAAAAAGAAATATATATATATATATATATATATATATATATATATATATATATATATATAAATTCTCTGATTAAGCTGGGTATTTGTGCCTCATAATGCATAAGTATTCACGCCTAAAGGCGGTTCATATAATAAAATCCTTAGTTTTGTGGCCTTGTTTGCTCGAGTTTTAAGTCCTTGGGGTGTCTTCTCACCCGGTGCCCTAAGACCGTTTGGTTTGGGAGTCACTGATTAAAGGCTCGTTAAATGGGTAGATTAGAAAGCCTAATAGAACTAAGGAATATTACCACCAAAAATAAATAAATAAATAAGGCATAAGAGTTAAGTTAAAGAACCCTTAGTCAAAATTTTCACTATCACGAAAGTGCATATGACTTAGGGTAAAGTAATAGACTAGATGAGAAGTACAATTTGACTCCTTACTTGATTGATAACAAATTTTTGAATAGAGACTAAGTTTAAGAATGAAAAATTCAGTTTTCCTATAACTTATAGATTACTTAATTCTTACAATAATATTTCAAATATTTTTCTCATTCAATATGTGTTTTTGAAATACTAACACTTTATTTCTCTTTCCTTATGGATTTTGTGGGTGTAATCCACTGAAAACCCTCACGAGATAAAATTCGTCCCTTAGGGGGAACCTAGAGGTTTAACGGCTTGTTGCACATGCTCAGTGCAATCGCGTGACCCGCGAAAGTGGTCTAATAATTTTTGGTTTAGTTTTGTTGTTTTGCTCGAAGACGAGTAAAAGATAGGTGTGGGGGTGTGATTGCACACATTTATTGTATTATTTTTTATTATATTTTCACATTTATCATGTAATAAATCTGCTTAATTCCTTATCTTAAATGTCTATTTTGTAGAAAATAATCATGGGGAGAAAGAGGATAAAATAAAATAAATATAAGTTAAATTCAAATTTAACTAGATCTATTTGGTTAGAGGAGGATGATCCAAATCCAATTGGTTAAAGTCAGTTTTGATGAATCAAGTGGTTAAATTTAAAGATCAACTGAGGATAACGTCAAATACAGAGTCCAAATTCAAAGGAATAAATGGATAGAGAGAAGATCAACGGATGAGATGAAGCAAATTTGACTCTAATTCTGACTGGATACATTTTAGTATTTAAATCATAACCTTCGTTACCGAAATTCAAATCTAATGATTCAAGATGATCTAGAAAGAAGACTTAAAAGACTAAAACTCTTAAGTTGATTACTATTTCTAATTCTGTCATTTGATAAGTTATATTCAGCAATAAGCACGCCAACAAGCTGCAGATTAAAACTGAATATCCACATCAAATCAAGTTTGGAGATAAGGGGAGGATTCAAATTCAGAAATATCTAGTTTCCCCTATCTTCATACTCCTCTAACCTCTTCAGTTCTCCTATAAATACTTGCAATCTCAAAGGCAAAGGGGAGCGACCATGCAGAGATAGACTTTAGGCCAATTTTTTCTTCTTTTTAAGCTTGTACTGAGAGTGACACCTGTGTAAGTTATTCTTCTTTTCTCTTATTGTTACAAGATTGAATCTATAGTTGCATTTATAAGTTCTTCTTTGTTTTTTGTATTCTTCTTCCTCCTTTCTTGTTTTCTTCTTTTGGTACCAATTGTTATCCTAGTGAGTCTTATAGCATCGGAAGAGCCTTGCCTTTGCGAGTGCCATCGATAGTTCATGACGATGGATTTTTAGTCTCATTCTATATCATTTCATATTTGTATCGTCTTGATGATGTAATGTGGAAGAGACGGAAATCAACTCTTATGGGCTATGCGCTGATTGACTCTACTTCAAGGTAACATCATTGCTACAGATTCGAGGTAAGTATTGGGCCAAAGGTGGTAAGTAATTTTTACCTTCTTTTCTTTTAATTTTAGTTTAGATCACCAACACCAACTATTTTATTACTCTTTTTCAATTTCTTTGTATATATCCATTTCTATTTTCTCCACCTCAATCTACCACCTTTTTTCTCACTTAACTGTAACTACATTTTTCTCTTTTCTTTTAAAGAACTAAAAGAAGATTTTTAATCATTCTTTGTAACTTAAATGAGAACTTATTAAAAAGCTTCCATCGCTAGTCCCTCCTTGTGGATCACGACCCGCATAGCCACTTGCTATAGCGGTAGAATTGAGCACCTTGCACTACTGTTATAAAAGTTCTGAAATTCTATATTTTTGTGTACAGGTTCAAACTTAATCACAAACATCTACAGACTACACTTTTGCGGTCCAGTCTTCTCCTAATAGCTATGTCTGCAAAACACCACTAAAAATACCCGAGTAGCATCATTTATAAATAAATAATAGATAAAAATGGATATAAAAATATGATAAAATTTTGCTGATCAAATATCCCCACACATATCTTTTGCTAGTCCTCGAGCAACAAAATAAAAATAAAAACAAAGTTAACCTAATCTAACTCACTTTCATAGAAAACACGATTGCACTTAGCACGTGCAACATGCTGTTAAACCCCTAGGTCACCCCCTAGAGTACGAATTTTATCTCGTGAGGGTTTTCAGTTACATCCACAAAATCCAAGAAGGTTAGAGATTAAGAAGTAAATAAAATAAAATAAAGATAACCAAAATCAAGAAAAGGAAAATTCAATTTTTTTATCTACTCAAGTTAACTAGTTAGTAGGATCATAAGTCTCCAAAAGTTTCATTTTCGAGCAACACCTCAATTCAAGAAATCTTTTGTCATAAAATAAAGGCTCAAATTTAAAACTATACACCACCTATCCTAAGTCTCAGATCCCGTGCACCCCATGATCGTAATATAGTTCTTAAGTTTGGGAATATTTGACTCCAACTTTCATACTTATTTTTGTAATAATATTTTTTCTTTTTTCAATCAACTTTTAATTATGTTTCACGTAAATACCAAGGCTTCTTGAGGCCAAGGCACCTAGCTAATTGATAATAAATATTATTGAATTTTTTAGAGTGGCTTATCCTTTTAGGCTATCTCGGCTACCCATGTAACGAGTTTTAGGCCAATGCTCTCAAACTAGATGGTCTTAGGGTATTAAATATAGAAACACTCCTACATACTTAATTAGTTAAGCAACTGAGGCCACAAGACAGACTTAATAATTTTTTTAAAACATTTTTTTAAAGTATTACAGTTGTAATCAACATTCTAAGCCCATGAACTAATAGTGTAGGTATTGTTGGGCAAATAATCACTTAAACTTAATTTAGATGGTATGTCAGTTATTAGATCTCCCTCTTTATTTTAAGACTCTACGAATCTATCATCTCGATTTCACCATTAAAATCCACTAATGGATCCTTAGTTTCCTACAAACAAGCTAACTATTTATAGAATTTTTTCAAATTTGTATTTTTTTTTAAAACAAAGACTCTTAAACACCTAAAAAGAAAAGAAGATAAAAAAATCCTAAAATCAAAATAATAAAAAGACTCCTAAAATATGTGAATCTTCCCATACCTAACTGTGCCATACCCTCATGCACGCAAATGAATACAGAGGTAAATAGCAAGTATTACACTCACAAACCATGTACATTATCATAATAGTCAACAATCCACGCATATAAGAATATGATGAAATTATAACAGTATACTAGAATCATAGATAACTCACAATACACTATAGAACTTAGCTGCTGAGACAACAAAAATACTACATGTGTGTTAGATGCATCCTCGCTTATCCTGTGTCACTTATAATAACACGGTACATAGGTTAAAGAAAGAGATAAATAACAAACTCACTAAAACTGACTCGACTAACTAAAAGTGAAATAAAAAGACTCACAAATTAAAAAAAATAAAATAACTATATGCATATGTACAACTACCGTCTCTCTAGGCACCTAGATTTTTCTAGGTCTATTCCCTCAAACTCGCTTCCCATACCAATGAGTTCTTTTCAAGGGACAAATTAGAGAGGTTAATCTTTTTTGTCATCTTTACTCTCATCCTCTCCAATTTGTTCTTCACCCTCCTCACTCTTATTCTTCTCTCCATTCTGCTCCTCATAAATTGATCATCATCACACATCTCAATTAGAGTGTCCACAATATGAATGCCAAGAAATTTGAGCTCATCCTCGAACATCACCTCGACTCTTAGAACATCTATTTTCTTTGGAGGTGTGTAACTAACCAAAGCATCCCTTATTGATTCATCCAAACACATGAGTTCATCTTCAAATAGGTTTTCAAAGCTTTAGTCAATTAAAGGTTCTTGAATTTTATTTTCAGAAGACTGATCAACAGTTTGCTCATCAAAAGTGAAGATGCTCAAGTCAATTTTTTTTTGTTTAAAGAGAACTCTTAACTTAAGATCTTTAACGTATATTTTCTCACCACTATGATCGCACTCTTCTTTAAAGAGCTCATCAAGAAACAACAGCTCAACATCCATGCATGCATCCTCATAATTTTGATCAGTTTTCTCCATTATCTCCATAAGATTGGAAGAAATCTTCTGCTCCTCAATACTGTAAATCACCTAGGGGGGTAAATTGGTGATGGCTAATCAATGGTCAATTAATGCGGAATTAAAAACTTATTACACTAAACACCACGTATAACACAAGAGTGTAGCCGAAATCCCCGTGAAAGGGCTCTGGACTAACTCCTCAAGATTCCTCTAGATAAGAGTTGAGGTGCCGCGTTGGCTCTCTTGGTTGAATACTAGTGTTAGCAAACACACCCCAAGCATATAACAATTAAGCTCACAATATATATCAAGCATATAAGATGAAAGCAATAAAAGCATGCAAGATATAAACAAGAGTAAGAGATAGAGAGTGAGCAATCGCAAACACGGGAGATTTATTTCGAGGTTCAAGCACACTTGTTCTACGTCCCCGCCTTCACACTTGAAGGATTTCCACTATAAATCGATCCCACCGGATCACTCGGTGCCGCAACACCTACAAGGAGTTCCCACTAGAACTCTTGGACTTTCTAGTCCCGTACACACCGCAAGCCCACAAGCTCGCCGAGGCCACACCTCAAACACCGAGTTCACACACGAACTCGAAACACCGCGAACCCGCAAGTCCGCCTCCTCAAAGTATAAGAAAGAACTCTTGGTGATCTAAACACTTTGGTCACCAATAAAAACTCTCACAATAACACTCCTATAGGATGAATGTATCAATGGATAGCTCAAGTGTTGTGTGAGAAAACAAGGAATGAAATAGTGGAGGAAAAACTCAAGAAAATCACTTTGTAAACTCTTGATAAACTCTCCTTTTGAATGGAAGTATTTAGCTCAAATACAAGTGGAGAAAACTTCTTAAAAGAGTTGGAAAAATTAGTGCAAAACCACTTGAAAAATCTTGTGGAAAACAGCCCCCAAAAATCCCACTTTGTAGGGTGTTGACTGATTTTTCCTGCACGCAAAAGTAAAGATATTAGATTTAGAAATAGATCGTGCGAGGAATCAGTTCTAATCCGCGGTAGCAGGGCTATGCGGGTCGTGATCCTCAAGGAGGGACTGCGATGGAAGCGTTAAGCAAGTTATACTCTAAAGCTTTTATTTTTATTATTAGTAGTGGTATTTACAATGGATGGTATGGTATTTACAATGGGTCGGAAGAAAAGAATATGGAGAAGTTGTATTTATTCTACAAAAAGAAAAGAAAAGAAAAAGAAAGAGAATTTATCTCTTTAGTCTGCTCGCCGTTTGAACCGTTGCGATGATTTTCCTTTCCTTCGAAGGCGTACAAGCATGGCATATAGGATCGTCCGCCTTCTTAACTATGGAATAAAAAGCAACTAGGGAATAAAAAGCAACTATGAAGACCTGTTCATCGCCATAGGCCATCAAGGTTCCTTCTTCGGCTAGGTAGTCTCGAAGCGATTGGTTCTCATGGAGAGCAAGACGTTAGAGAAAGAAACAATGTAGAGAACAAAAACAGAGAGAACAAGAACACAACATTAAATAGAAGAGATGAACAAATAAACATAACAAAAAAAACCTTTGAATGGATTTCATTAACAATTGAAGAAGAGTTGGCTTACACCGCTGTCACCTCAGTAAAAGCATGGACTCTTTCCTCCATGAAAGCTTCCTCCACTCTCAGAATTTACAAAAGATAAACAAAAAGAAAACCTAACCTAGAAGAAAGAGGAAAAACCCTAAAAATCTGAACTTGGCCCTTTGCTGGACGCTGGACGCTCTGTACGTTGCACTGCAGGTGATATTTATAGGTGCAGAAGGCTACAGAGTCCTGGACGAAACTGCCCACGAAAAATTGGGATCTGGATGAGATCAAAGTGCCGCGTTTCCGCGGCTTTTGCCGCGGATCCGCGGCGCTTTAGTGGCTTCTGGCCACGCGCTTTGGCGCGTGGCTTCTCCTGGTCCGTTCCTCTGGGCTCCTGCTTCTAGAAGTGTGATCCTGACCTTTTAATCTGGATTTTCGAGATAACTTGGTAATCAAGTTACCCTTAATCCAGATTTCTTCAAATCTTCTCTCCACGAAATTCCTCTTTATCTTGGCCTTTTATCCTCATCTTGCAGGTGTTTAGGGTTGGATAGAAGTCTATCCTTCCCTCATCTTTGATATTTGCAACTTTAGCCCTTGTATATTTGCACTTTGACAATTGATATTTGCACTTTGACTCTTGGGCTTCAAATATGGGCTTAGATCTGGGCTTTTGGGCTCTTTAGGCTTTATTTATTGTTAAAATAACAATTCGAGGCCTGCACACAATAAATTACAAATTATTAATAAATGTGCAGAATTAAATGAATAAATATGAAAATGTGATGGTAAATATGATGATAAAAATGCACTTTTGACTACCAATCACACCCCCACACTTATCTTTTTGCTCGTCCTCGAGTAAAAACAAAGAAAAAGAAAAAGAAATGAAAAGTTAATCTAACCTAACTCACTTTCGTAGGAATCACGATTGCACTTAGCACGTGCAACAAGCTGTTAAACCCCTAGGTTACCCTAGAGGACGAGTGTTGTCTCGTGAGGGTTTTCAGCGGATTGCACCCACAAAATCCATAAAAAGGAAAATATTTGACTTGTATTGGATAGACTAAGTAGTCTATAAGTTTTAGGATTATCATTTTTTATTCATTCTTTTGGACTTAGTCTTAATAACGTCAATTGTTATGCATTTTAGGTTAAGGATTAAAATTGAATTGCTAATATAGTCTTTTTCGTTACCAAAAGTAATATGCATCCTTATTTATACTAGGAATTCCTTGACTTGGACTCTCATGCCTCTTTATTATTAATATATATATATTTATTTATTTATTTATTTTTTTGATATGTATAACTCATCTAATTTTCTTTCGTATAAGTATCAAGGCTTCTTGAGGCCCTAATACCTAACTAATTGATTATTAGATGTGTTAGTACATAATTTTTCCTTAGTTCCCTCGGACTTTCTAATCCACCCATGTAGCGAACTTAAAGTCGATGACTCCCAAAACGGTCGGTCTTAGGGCACCAGGTGAGAAAACACCCCGCGGACTCAAATTCGAGTGAACTAGGCCACAAAACTAAGGTTTTTTTTTTTTTTACTCACCTTTAGGCGTGAATACTTATGCTTCTTGAGGCACATGTATCCGGCTTAATTAGTGATAATTTTTTATTATTATTATTATTATTATTTTAATATATGAGGCACAAGGGTCTTTGTCTTAGAATCCTAGATATGCATTAGGTACGCAAATTCCCTTAAGGTAAAAATTAAGACTAATTAATTATTCAACTTCTCTCCTATACCTAAAATTTAAACAACTTATTTATTTTGACCAAGTTTTGAGAAATCCTAATCATGATTTTCCTAATCCTTAAAACTAACTTAGATTTCTTTTCAAAAAATAAGTCAAAATATTTCCTTTTTATAACATTTTTTTTAAATTTTTTTTTTTTATTAGCAATGGTGTTAGTTTCTACCTATGTTAGTATGTTAGTAAAGCCCACCCCACACTTATCTCATGCATTGTCCTCAATGTATGAATGTATGCATATATGCATGAAACAGAACAAGGGAAGGCGGAAATTACCTTAGGGTGGTGGTTCCGGAGGTGGTCTAATTGGTCCACGAAATGCGGCCCAATCAAGATAACATATAATTGGTGGAACCCACCAGAAATTTTCCTTACATAACCCACTAAAATATATATATAATCATTTTTTAGAATTTCCACCCCATCGAATTTCCTAATTTCATAATAAATTTCAGAGTTAATTGTCTCAACCTCCTTGTCCCAAAATGGAGTATGAAAAGATGGAATGATTGACTTGGACAATATAGGTGCGGGAACGAATACCGACTCAGGGAAGAAGCTCAAATCAAGTAAGGGCTCAGGAGTCGGGCTAGGTTCAAGAATTGGGTCCAAGTCAAGAAATTGAAACTCAAGTCCACAATCTTCTTCCCACAATGGAATATGACCTAATATGGATGATATCTCTTTACTTCCAATATTAAGGAATTCTAGCTCATCGCCATATAATTCTTCAAAACTAAGGTCAACGTCTTTCATCAGAATTGTACAATCAGTTTCAGAAGTAAAGAGATTGTGAGAATCTAGGTCATGTTCAAGTTCTAATTCGGAAAGGAAAGACTTGCCAAGTTATCAGTATTTGAAGTTTCGGCAAGTTCACATGATGGTACTGAATTAGAATCTTGTTGTCCAAAGCAACTTGGTTCGTCGGATTTAAAAGAGTGGTCAGCGATATCAGAATCAGCCGGACGGAGAGAACGTAAGCATTGAACCATCAAATCTATGTCATGATCACGGGCTAATTGAGCCTCAGTCATGGCATCAAGCATCCCTTCATAGTCGATAGGTGCTTCTTGTTGAAAATAGGAAGGGTACTCGTGATAAAGTTGTGAGTCGTGGACTCACGTATCATCATGTCTAAAATTGATGGTGATTTTTGCTTGGACTCATTCCTACTCATCATTTCCAAGATAGATGGATTTCTATTCTGAATGGGTGGATCAGAGTATGAATTTTGGGAAGAATGTGGACTAGATGGATATGAAGGACAATTAGGTTGAGAATTAGACTCGGGGGACTCGAAACCCCATGAACTCTGCGACGAGTTGAAATTATTATGAAGATTATAGTTATAAGATGAAGTGTGTGGGTTATATTCATTCGGATAAGACCATTCCGGTACGCTAGATTGGTCAAAGTTAGGGTATGCCGGGTTGGTAATATCCGAATAATAGTTAGGGGTGTAATATGGATTAAAATTGGAATTATTATTATATGCCATATCACACCAACACAAACAACACAAACAAATAAACAAACAAAAAAGAAAAATTCTAACCTAAGTTAGGGTAGACCTATGACCTAGACGACTCCTAACTGGTTAGACTTTCCACGGGAGGTTGGGTGCAGACTTTGACCACAAGTTAATCAGCCAGGTCAGGGCAAGAATGGTGGGAGGTTTTCCGTCAAAGACGTTCCTTAATTAAATAACCACCAATCTTCGGACTTTCGGCCCTCAATCCCTTTCCTAGACACTGATTTAGCAAGAGTCAACTTCCAGCACTTTTCCTCCTTAGGATAATCTCCTATTGAGTCCGAGATGTCCCTAGGGCCAACGTCTACTAATTTTTAAGTTAGGCTTGGGTTAGTGAGTGCTTGGATATGATTTTTGGGCTAAGGAAGGGTGATGAAATCCCCACCTATCTTATTTATAGGTTATGCCCTTAAGATGAATTAGTGCAAGTGTACAAGATAAATAGATAAGAATCACTCAAAGCAGAAATCAACCAAGAGATGAATCCTATTCTACATGCAATGCGTACGAACCTTGCGTCTCCAGCACTCTTCAACAGTAAATAAAAATAATTGAAAAGACGCGTGCCTAATATGCAAATGTCTAATCAAATTTTTATTTTTAACAACCAATAATTTACTGTTGAATTATTAGCAATTTACAGGTATATCACAGAACAAAACAGAATAGAGCAGTAAGCAGTAATCTCAAATTTCAGCAATCTGCAAAAAATTTGAATCAGTAGTCCTTACTGTTGCCGCGTTTCCGCGGCTCTGGCCGCGGATCCGCGGCAAAACAGTGGGCTCCTGTGCTCTGCCTTCGAGGGCAGAGGCACAGGGCAGCTATATGTCCACTGCAGCTGCTGTTTTCTGTTTCCTGTTCTCCAAACCTGCAAACAAAAAAGAATAAAGAATTAGTTAAAAATTAAATTTCAGCTATATGTCCACTGCAGCTGCTGTTTTCTGTTTCCTGTTCTCCAAACCTGCAAACAAAAAAAGAATAAAGAATTAGTTAAAAATTAAATTTTTTTTTTTTTAGAGATAACTTACCGTCCCTCCCCGGCAACGGCGCCAATTTGTTGACTGATTTTTCCTGCACGCAAAAGTAAAGATATTAGATTTAGAAATAGATCGTGCGAGGAATCAGTTCTAATCCGCGGTAGCAGGGCTATGCGGGTCGTGATCCTCAAGGAGGGACTGCGATGGAAGCGTTAAGCAAGTTATACTCTAAAGCTTTTATTTTTATTATTAGTAGTGGTATTTACAATGGATGGTATGGTATTTATAATGGGTCGGAAGAAAAGAATATGGAGAAGTTGTATTTATTCTACAAAAAGAAAAGAAAAGAAAAAGAAATAGAACTTATCTCTTTAGTCTGCTCGCCGTTTGAACCGTTGCGATGATTTTCCTTTCCTTCGAAGGCGTACAAGCATGGCATATAGGATCGTCCGCCTTCTTAACTATGGAATAAAAAGCAACTAGGGAATAAAAAGCAACTATGAAGACCTGTTCATCGCCATAGGCCATCAAGGTTCCTTCTTCGGCTAGGTAGTCTCGAAGCGATTGGTTCTCATGGAGAGCAAGACGTTAGAGAAAGAAACAATGTAGAGAACAAAAACAGAGAGAACAAGAACACAACATTAAATAGAAGAGATGAACAAATAAACATAACAAAAACAAACCTTTGAATGGATTTCATTAACAATTGAAGAAGAGTTGGCTTACACCGCTGTCACCTCAGTAAAAGCATGGACTCTTTCCACCATGAAAGCTTCCTCCACTCTCAGAATTTACAAAAGATAAACAAAAAGAAAACCTAACCTAGAAGAAAGAGGAAAAACCCTAAAAATCTGAACTTTGGCCCTTTGCTGGACGCTGGACGCTCTGTACGTTGCACTGCAGGTGATATTTATAGGTGCAGAAGGCTACAGAGTCCTGGACGAAACTGCCCACGAAAATTGGGATCTGGATGAGATCAAAGTGCCGCGTTTACGCGGCTTTTGCCGCGGATCCGCGGCGCTTTAGTGGCTTCTGGCCACGCGCTTTGGCGCGTGGCTTCTCCTGGTCCGTTCCTCTGGGCTCCTGCTTCTAGAAGTGTGATCCTGACCTTTTAATCTGGATTTTCGAGATAACTTGGTAATCAAGTTACCCTTAATCCAGATTTCTTCAAATCTTCTCTCCACGAAATTCCTCTTTATCTTGGCCTTTTATCCTCATCTTGCAGGTGTTTAGGGTTGGATAGAAGTCTATCCTTCCCTCATCTTTGATATTTGCAACTTTAGCCCTTGTATATTTGCACTTTGACAATTGATATTTGCACTTTGACTCTTGGGCTTCAAATATGGGCTTAGATCTGGGCTTTTGGGCTCTTTAGGCTTTATTTATTGTTAAAATAACAATTCGAGGCCTGCACACAATAAATTACAAATTATTAATAAATGTGCAGAATTAAATGAATAAATATGAAAATGTGATGGTAAATATGATGATAAAAATGCACTTTTGACTACCAATCACACCCCCACACTTATCTTTTTGCTCGTCCTCGAGTAAAAACAAAGAAAAAGAAAAAGAAATGAAAAGTTAATCTACCTAACTCACTTTCGTAGGAATCACGATTGCACTTAGCACGTGCAACAAGCCGTTAAACCCCTAGGTTACCCTAGAGGACGAGTGTTGTCTCGTGAGGGTTTTCAGCGGATTGCACCCACAAAATCCATAAAAAGGAAAATATTTGACTTGTATTGGATAGACTAAGTAGTCTATAAGTTTTAGGATTATCATTTTTATTCATTCTTTTGGACTTAGTCTTAATAACGTCAATTGTTATGCATTTTAGGTTAAGGATTAAAATTGAATTGCTAATATAGTCTTTTTCGTTACCAAAAGTAATATGCATCCTTATTTATACTAGGAATTCCTTGACTTGGACTCTCATGCCTCTTTATTATTAATATATATATATATTTATTTATTTATTTTTTTTTGATATGTATAACTCATCTAATTTTCTTTCGTATAAGTATCAAGGCTTCTTGAGGCCCTAATACCTAACTAATTGATTATTAGATGTGTTAGTACATAATTTTTCCTTAGTTCCCTCGGACTTTCTAATCCACCCATGTAGCGAACTTAAAGTCGATGACTCCCAAAACCGGTCGGTCTTAGGGCACCAGGTGAGAAAACACCCCGCGGACTCAAATTCGAGTGAACTAGGCCACAAAACTAAGGTTTTTTTTTTTTACTCACCTTTAGGCGTGAATACTTATGCTTCTTGAGGCACATGTATCCGGCTTAATTAGTGATAATTTTTTTTTATTATTATTATTATTATTTTTAATATATGAGGCACAAGGTCTTTGTCTTAGAATCCTAGATATGCATTAGGTACGCAAATTCCCTTAAGGTAAAAATTAAGACTAATTAATTATTCAACTTCTCTCCTATACCTAAAATTTAAACAACTTATTTATTTTGACCAAGTTTTGAGAAATCCTAATCATGATTTTCCTAATCCTTAAAACTAACTTAGATTTCTTTTCAAAAAATAAGTCAAAATATTTCCTTTTTACAACATTTTTTTTTTTAAATTTTTTTTTTATTAGCAATGGTGTTAGTTTCTACCTATGTTAGTATGTTAGTAAAGCCCACCCCCACACTTATCTCATGCATTGTCCTCAATGTATGAATGTATGCATATATGCATGAAACAGAACAAGGGAAGGCGGAAATTACCTTAGGGTGGTGGTTCCGGAGGTGGTCTAATTGGTCCACGAAATGCGGCCCAATCAAGATAACATATAATTTGGTGGAACCCACCAGAAATTTTCCTTACATAACCCACTAAAATATATATATAATCATTTTTTAGAATTTCCACCCCATCGAATTTCCTATTTCATAATAAATTTCAGAGTTAATTGTCTCAACCTCCTTGTCCCAAAATGGAGTATGAAAAGATGGAATGATTGACTTGGACAATATAGGTGCGGGAACGAATACCGACTCAGGGAAGAAGCTCAAATCAAGTAAGGGCTCAGGAGTCGGGCTAGGTTCAAGAATTGGGTCCAAGTCAAGAAATTGAAACTCAAGTCCACAATCTTCTTCCCACAATGGAATATGACCTAATATGGATGATATCTCTTTACTTCCAATATTAAGGAATTCTAGCTCATCGCCATACAATTCTTCAAAACTAAGGTCAACGTCTTTCATCAGAATTGTACAATCAGTTTCAGAAGTAAAGAGATTGTGAGAATCTAGGTCATGTTCAAGTTCTAATTCGGGAAAGGAAAGACTTGCCAAGTTATCAGTATTTGAAGTTCGACAAGTTCACATGATGGTACTGAATTAGAATCTTGTTGTCCAAAGCAACTTGGTTCGTCGGATTTAAAAGAGTGGTCAGCGATATCAGAATCAGCCGGACGGAGAGAACGTAAGCATTGAACCATCAAATCTATGTCATGATCACGGGCTAATTGAGCCTCAGTCATGGCATCAAGCATCCCTTCATAGTCGATAGGTGCTTCTTGTTGAAAATAGGAAGGGTACTCGTGATAAAGTTGTGAGTCGGTGGACTCACGTATCATCATGTCTAAAATTGATGGTGATTTTTGCTTGGACTCATTCCTACTCATCATTTCCAAGATAGATGGATTTCTATTCTGAATGGGTGGATCAGAGTATGAATTTTGGGAAGAATGTGGACTAGATGGATATGAAGGACAATTAGGTTGAGAATTAGACTCGGGGGACTCGAAACCCCATGAACTCTGCGACGAGTTGAAATTATTATGAAGATTATAGTTATAAGATGAAGTGTGTGGGTTATATTCATTCGGATAAGACCATTCCGGTACGCTAGATTGGTCAAAGTTAGGGTATGCCGGGTTGGTAATATCCGAATAATAGTTAGGGGTGTAATATGGATTAAAATTGGAATTATTATTATATGCCATATCACACCAACACAAACAACACAAACAAATAAACAAACAAAAAAAGAAAAATTCTAACCTAAGTTAGGGTAGACCTATGACCTAGACGACTCCTAACTGGTTAGACTTTCCACGGGAGGTTGGGTGCAGACTTTGACCACAAGTTAATCAGCCAGGTCAGGGCAAGAATGGTGGGAGGTTTTCCGTCAAAGACGTTCCTTAATTAAATAACCACCAATCTTCGGACTTTCGGCCCTCAATCCCTTTCCTAGACACTGATTTAGCAAGAGTCAACTTCCAGCACTTTTCCTCCTTAGGATAATCTCCTATTGAGTCCGAGATGTCCCTAGGGCCAACGTCTACTAATTTTTAAGTTAGGCTTGGGTTAGTGAGTGCTTGGGATATGATTTTTGGGCTAAGGAAGGGTGATGAAATCCCCACCTTATCTTATTTATAGGTTATGCCCTTAAGATGAATTAGTGCAAGTGTACAAGATAAATAGATAAGAATCACTCAAAGCAGAAAATCAACCAAGAGATGAATCCTATTCTACATGCAATGCGTACGTACCTTGCGTCTCCAGCACTCTTCAACAGTAAATAAAAAATAATTGAAAAGACACGTGCCTAATATGCAAATGTCTAATCAAATTTTTATTTTTAACAACCAATAATTTACTGTTGAATTATTAGCAATTTACAGGTATATCACAGAACAAAACAGAATAGAGCAGTAAGCAGTAATCTCAAATTTCAGCAATCTGCAAAAAATTTGAATCAGTAGTCCTTACTGTTGCCGCGTTTCCGCGGCTCTGGCCGCGGATCCGCGGCAAAACAGTGGGCTCCTGTGCTCTGCCTTCGAGGGCAGAGGCACAGGGCAGCTATATGTCCACTGCAGCTGCTGTTTTCTGTTTCCTGTTCTCCAAAACCTGCAAACAGAAAAGAATAAAGAATTAGTTAAAAATTAAATTTTTTTTTTTTTAGAGATAACTTACCGTCCCTCCCCGGCAACGGCGCCAATTTGTTGACTGATTTTTCCTGCACGCAAAAGTAAAGATATTAGATTTAGAAATAGATCGTGCGAGGAATCAGTTCTAATCCGCGGTAGCAGGGCTATGCGGGTCGTGATCCTCAAGGAGGGACTGCGATGGAAGCGTTAAGCAAGTTATACTCTAAAGCTTTTATTTTTATTATTAGTAGTGGTATTTACAATGGATGGTATGGTATTTACAATGGGTCGGAAGAAAAGAATATGGAGAAGTTGTATTTATTCTACAAAAGAAAAGAAAAGAAAAAGAAGAGAACTTATCTCTTTAGTCTGCTCGCCGTTTGAACCGTTGCGATGATTTTCCTTTCCTTCGAAGGCGTACAAGCATGGCATATAGGATCGTCCGCCTTCTTAACTATGGAATAAAAAGCAACTAGGGAATAAAAAGCAACTATGAAGACCTGTTCATCGCCATAGGCCATCAAGGTTCCTTCTTCGGCTAGGTAGTCTCGAAGCGATTGGTTCTCATGGAGAGCAAGACGTTAGAGAAAGAAACAATGTAGAGAACAAAAACAGAGAGAACAAGAACACAACATTAAATAGAAGAGATGAACAAATAAACATAACAAAAACAAACCTTTGAATGGATTTCATTAACAATTGAAGAAGAGTTGGCTTACACCGCTGTCACCTCAGTAAAAGCATGGACTCTTTCCTCCATGAAAGCTTCCTCCACTCTCAGAATTTACAAAAGATAAACAAAAGAAAACCTAACCTAGAAGAAAGAGGAAAAACCCTAAAAATCTGAACTTTGGCCCTTTGCTGGACGCTGGACGCTCTGTACGTTGCACTGCAGGTGATATTTATAGGTGCAGAAGGCTACAGAGTCCTGGACGAAACTGCCCACGAAAATTGGGATCTGGATGAGATCAAAGTGCCGCGTTTACGCGGCTTTTGCCGCGGATCCGCGGCGCTTTAGTGGCTTCTGGCGCGTGGCTTCTCCTGGTCCGTTCCTCTGGGCTCCTGCTTCTAGAAGTGTGATCCTGACCTTTTAATTTGGATTTTCGAGATAACTTGGTAATCAAGTTACCCTTAATCCAGATTTCTTCAAATCTTCTCTCCACGAAATTCCTCTTTATCTTGGCCTTTTATCCTCATCTTGCAGGTGTTTAGGGTTGGATAGAAGTCTATCCTTCCCTCATCTTTGATATTTGCAACTTTAGCCCTTGTATATTTGCACTTTGACAATTGATATTTGCACTTTGACTCTTGGGCTTCAAATATGGGCTTAGATCTGGGCTTTTGGGCTCTTTAGGCTTTATTTATTGTTAAAATAACAATTCGAGGCCTGCACACAATAAATTACAAATTATTAATAAATGTGCAGAATTAAATGAATAAATATGAAAATGTGATGGTAAATATGATGATAAAAATGCACTTTTGACTACCAATCACACCCCCACACTTATCTTTTTGCTCGTCCTCGAGTAAAAACAAAGAAAAAGAAAAAGAAATGAAAAGTTAATCTAACCTAACTCACTTTCGTAGGAATCACGATTGCACTTAGCACGTGCAACAAGCCGTTAAACCCCTAGGTTTACCCTAGAGGACGAGTGTTGTCTCGTGAGGGTTTTCAGCGGATTGCACCCACAAAATCCATAAAAAGGAAAATATTTGACTTGTATTGGATAGACTAAGTAGTCTATAAGTTTTAGGATTATCATTTTTATTCATTCTTTTGGACTTAGTCTTAATAACGTCAATTGTTATGCATTTTAGGTTAAGATTAAAATTGAATTGCTAATATAGTCTTTTTCGTTACCAAAAGTAATATGCATCCTTATTATACTAGGAATTCCTTGACTTGGACTCTCATGCCTCTTTATTATTAATATATATATATATTTATTTTTTTTTTTTGATATGTATAACTCATCTAATTTTCTTTCGTATAAGTATCAAGGCTTCTTGAGGCCCTAATACCTAACTAATTGATTATTAGATGTGTTAGTACATAATTTTTCCTTAGTTCCCTCGGACTTTCTAATCCACCCATGTAGCGAACTTAAAGTCGATGACTCCCAAACCGGTCGGTCTTAGGGCACCAGGTGAGAAAACACCCCGCGGACTCAAATTCGAGTGAACTAGGCCACAAAACTAAGGTTTTTTTTTTTTTTTACTCACCTTTAGGCGTGAATACTTATGCTTCTTGAGGCACATGTATCCGGCTTAATTAGTGATAATTTTTTATTATTATTATTATTATTTTTTTTTAATATATGAGGCACAAGGGTCTTTGTCTTAAAATCCTAGATATGCATTAGGTACGCAAATTCCCTTAAGGTAAAAATTAAGACTAATTAATTATTCAACTTCTCTCCTATACCTAAAATTTAAACAACTTATTTATTTTGACCAAGTTTTGAGAAATCCTAATCATGATTTTCCTAATCCTTAAAACTAACTTAGATTTCTTTCAAAAAATAAGTCAAAATATTTCCTTTTTATAACATTTTTTTTTTAAATTTTTTTTCTTTTATTAGCAATGGTGTTAGTTTCTACCTATGTTAGTATGTTAGTAAAGCCCACCCCCACACTTATCTCATGCATTGTCCTCAATGTATGAATGTATGCATATATGCATGAAACAGAACAAGGGAAGGCGGAAATTACCTTAGGGTGGTGGTTCCGGAGGTGGTCTAATTGGTCCACGAAATGCGGCCCAATCAAGATAACATATAATTTGGTGGAACCCACCAGAAATTTTCCTTACATAACCCACTAAAATATATATATAATCATTTTTTAGAATTTCCACCCCATCGAATTTCCTAATTTCATAATAAATTTCAGAGTTAATTGTCTCAACCTCCTTGTCCCAAAATGGAGTATGAAAAGATGGAATGATTGACTTGGACAATATAGGTGCGGGAACGAATACCGACTCAGGGAAGAAGCTCAAATCAAGTAAGGGCTCAGGAGTCGGGCTAGGTTCAAGAATTGGGTCCAAGTCAAGAAATTGAAACTCAAGTCCACAATCTTCTTCCCACAATGGAATATGACCTAATATGGATGATATCTCTTTACTTCCAATATTAAGGAATTCTAGCTCATCGCCATACAATTCTTCAAAACTAAGGTCAACGTCTTTCATCAGAATTGTACAATCAGTTTCAGAAGTAAAGAGATTGTGAGAATCTAGGTCATGTTCAAGTTCTAATTCGGGAAAGGAAAGACTTGCCAAGTTATCAGTATTTGAAGTTTCGGCAAGTTCACATGATGGTACTGAATTAGAATCTTGTTGTCCAAAGCAACTTGGTTCGTCGGATTTAAAAGAGTGGTCAGCGATATCAGAATCAGCCGGACGGAGAGAACGTAAGCATTGAACCATCAAATCTATGTCATGATCACGGGCTAATTGAGCCTCAGTCATGGCATCAAGCATCCCTTCATAGTCGATAGGTGCTTCTTGTTGAAAATAGGAAGGGTACTCGTGATAAAGTTGTGAGTCGGTGGACTCACGTATCATCATGTCTAAAATGATGGTGATTTTTGCTTGGACTCATTCCTACTCATCATTTCCAAGATAGATGGATTTCTATTCTGAATGGGTGGATCAGAGTATGAATTTTGGGAAGAATGTGGACTAGATGGATATGAAGGACAATTAGGTTGAGAATTAGACTCGGGGGACTCGAAACCCCATGAACTCTGCGACGAGTTGAAATTATTATGAAGATTATAGTTATAAGATGAAGTGTGTGGGTTATATTCATTCGGATAAGACCATTCCGGTACGCTAGATTGGTCAAAGTTAGGGTATGCCGGGTTGGTAATATCCGAATAATAGTTAGGGGTGCAATATGGATTAAAATTGGAATTATTATTATATGCCATATCACACCAACACAAACAACACAAACAAATAAACAAACAAAAAAAGAAAAATTCTAACCTAAGTTAGGGTAGACCTATGACCTAGACGACTCCTAACTGGTTAGACTTTCCACGGGAGGTTGGGTGCAGACTTTGACCACAAGTTAATCAGCCAGGTCAGGGCAAGAATGGTGGGAGGTTTTCCGTCAAAGACGTTCCTTAATTAAATAACCACCAATCTTCGGACTTTCGGCCCTCAATCCCTTTCCTAGACACTGATTTAGCAAGAGTCAACTTCCAGCACTTTTCCTCCTTAGGATAATCTCCTATTGAGTCCGAGATGTCCCTAGGGCCAACGTCTACTAATTTTTAAGTTAGGCTTGGGTTAGTGAGTGCTTGGGATATGATTTTTTGGGCTAAGGAAGGGTGATGAAATCCCCACCTTATCTTATTTATAGGTTATGCCCTTAAGATGAATTAGTGCAAGTGTACAAGATAAATAGATAAGAATCACTCAAAGCAGAAAATCAACCAAGAGATGAATCCTATTCTACATGCAATGCGTACGTACCTTGCGTCTCCAGCACTCTTCAACAGTAAATAAAAATAATTGAAAAGACACGTGCCTAATATGCAAATGTCTAATCAAATTTTTATTTTTAACAACCAATAATTTACTGTTGAATTATTAGCAATTTACAGGTATATCATAGAACAAAACAGAATAGAGCAGTAAGCAGTAATCTCAAATTTCAGCAATCTGCAAAAAATTTGAATCAGTAGTCCTTACTGTTGCCGCGTTTCCGCGGCTCTGGCCGCGGATCCGCGGCAAAACAGTGGGCTCCTGTGCTCTGCCTTCGAGGGCAGAGGCACAGGGCAGCTATATGTCCACTGCAGCTGCTGTTTTCTGTTTCCTGTTCTCCAAACCTGCAAACAAAAAGAATAAAGAATTAATTAAAAATTAAATTTTTTTTTTTTTTAGAGATAACTTACCGTCCCTCCCCGGCAACGGCGCCAATTTGTTGACTGATTTTTCCTGCACGCAAAAGTAAAGATATTAGATTTAGAAATAGATCGTGCGAGGAATCAGTTCTAATCCGCGGTAGCAGGGCTATGCGGGTCGTGATCCTCAAGGAGGGACTGCGATGGAAGCGTTAAGCACGTTATACTCTAAAGCTTTTATTTTTATTATTAGTAGTGGTATTTACAATGGATGGTATGGTATTTACAATGGGTCGGAAGAAAAGAATATGGAGAAGTTGTATTTATTCTACAAAAAGAAAAGAAAAGAAAAAGAAAGAGAACTTATCTCTTTAGTCTGCTCGCCGTTTGAACCGTTGCGATGATTTTCCTTTCCTTCGAAGGCGTACAAGCATGGCATATAGGATCGTCCGCCTTCTTAACTATGGAATAAAAAAGCAACTAGGGAATAAAAAGCAACTATGAAGACCTGTTCATCGCCATAGGCCATCAAGGTTCCTTCTTCGGCTAGGTAGTCTCGAAGCGATTGGTTCTCATGGAGAGCAAGACGTTAGAGAAAGAAACAATGTAGAGAACAAAAACAGAGAGAACAAGAACACAACATTAAATAGAAGAGATGAACAATAAACATAACAAAAACAAACCTTTGAATGGATTTCATTAACAATTGAAGAAGAGTTGGCTTACACCGCTGTCACCTCAGTAAAAGCATGGACTCTTTCCTCCATGAAAGCTTCCTCCACTCTCAGAATTTACAAAGATAAACAAAAGAAAACCTAACCTAGAAGAAAGAGGAAAAACCCTAAAAATCTGAACTTTGGCCCTTTGCTGGACGCTGGACGCTCTGTACGTTGCACTGCAGGTGATATTTATAGGTGCAGAAGGCTACAGAGTCCTGGACGAAACTGCCCACGAAAATTGGGATCTGGATGAGATCAAAGTGCCGCGTTTCCGCGGCTTTTGCCGCGGATCCGCGGCGCTTTAGTGGCTTCTGGCCACGCGCTTTGGCGCGTGGCTTCTCCTGGTCCGTTCCTCTGGGCTCCTGCTTCTAGAAGTGTGATCCTGACCTTTTAATCTGGATTTTCGAGATAACTTGGTAATCAAGTTACCCTTAATCCAGATTTCTTCAAATCTTCTCTCCACGAAATTCCTCTTTATCTTGGCCTTTTATCCTCATCTTGCAGGTGTTTAGGGTTGGATAGAAGTCTACCCTTCCCTCATCTTTGATATTTGCAACTTTAGCCCTTGTATATTTGCACTTTGACAATTGATATTTGCACTTTGACTCTTGGGCTTCAAATATGGGCTTAGATCTGGGCTTTTGGGCTCTTTAGGCTTTATTTATTGTTAAAATAACAATTCGAGGGCTACACACAATAAATTACAAATTATTAATAAATGTGCAGAATTAAATGAATAAATATGAAAATGTGATGGTAAATATGATGATAAAAATGCACTTTTGACTACCAATCACACCCCCACACTTATCTTTTTGCTCGTCCTCGAGTAAAAACAAAGAAAAAGAAAAAGAAATGAAAAGTTAATCTAACCTAACTCACTTTCGTAGGAATCACGATTGCACTTAGCACGTGCAACAAGCCGTTAAACCCCTTGGTTACCCTAGAGGACGAGTGTTGTCTCGTGAGGGTTTTCAGCGGATTGCACCCACAAAATCCATAAAAAGAAAAATATTTGACTTGTATTGGATAGACTAAGTAGTCTATAAGTTTTAGGATTATCATTTTTATTCATTCTTTTGGACTTAGTCTTAATAACGTCAATTGTTATGCATTTTAGGTTAAGGATTAAAATTGAATTGCTAATATAGTCTTTTTCGTTACCAAAAGTAATATGCATCCTTATTTATACTAGGAATTCCTTGACTTGGACTCTCATGCCTCTTTATTATTAATATATATATATATTTATTTTTTTATTTTTTTTTGATATGTATAACTCATCTAATTTTCTTTCGTATAAGTATCAAGGCTTCTTGAGGCCCTAATACCTAACTAATTGATTATTAGATGTGTTAGTACATAATTTTTCCTTAGTTCCCTCGGACTTTCTAATCCACCCATGTAGCGAACTTAAAGTCGATGACTCCCAAACCGGTCGGTCTTAGGGCACCAGGTGAGAAAACACCCCGCGGACTCAAATTCGAGTGAACTAGGCCACAAAACTAAGGTTTTTTTTTTTTTACTCACCTTTAGGCGTGAATACTTATGCTTCTTGAGGCACATGTATCCGGCTTAATTAGTGATAATTTTTTATTATTATTATTATTATTTTTTAATATATGAGGCACAAGGGTCTTTGTCTTAGAATCCTAGATATGCATTAGGTACGCAAATTCCCTTAAGGTAAAAATTAAGACTAATTAATTATTCAACTTCTCTCCTATACCTAAAATTTAAACAACTTATTTATTTTGACCAAGTTTTGAGAAATCCTAATCATGATTTTCCTAATCCTTAAAACTAACTTAGATTTCTTTTCAAAAATAAGTCAAAATATTTCCTTTTTATAACATTTTTTTTTTAAATTTTTTTTTTTATTAGCGATGGTGTTAGTTTCTACCTATGTTAGTATGTTAGTAAAGCCCACCCCCACACTTATCTCATGCATTGTCCTCAATGTATGAATGTATGCATATATGCATGAAACAGAACAAGGGAAGGCGGAAATTACCTTAGGGTGGTGGTTCCGGAGGTGGTCTAATTGGTCCACGAAATGCGGCCCAATCAAGATAACATATAATTTGGTGGAACCCATCAGAAATTTTCCTTACATAACCCACTAAAATATATATATAATCATTTTTTAGAATTTCCACCCCATCGAATTTCCTAATTTCATAATAAATTTCAGAGTTAATTGTCTCAACCTCCTTGTCCCAAAATGGAGTATGAAAAGATGGAATGATTGACTTGGACAATATAGGTGCGGGAACGAATACCGACTCAGGGAAGAAGCTCAAATCAAGTAAGGGCTCAGGAGTCGGGCTAGGTTCAAGAATTGGGTCCAAGTCAAGAAATTGAAACTCAAGTCCACAATCTTCTTCCCACAATGGAATATGACCTAATATGGATGATATCTCTTTACTTCCAATATTAAGGAATTCTAGCTCATCGCCATACAATTCTTCAAAACTAAGGTCAACGTCTTTCATCAGAATTGTACAATCAGTTTCAGAAGTAAAGAGATTGTGAGAATCTAGGTCATGTTCAAGTTCTAATTCGGGAAAGGAAAGACTTGCCAAGTTATCAGTATTTGAAGTTTTGGCAAGTTCACATGATGGTACTGAATTAGAATCTTGTTGTCCAAAGCAACTTGGTTCGTCGGATTTAAAAGAGTGGTCAGCGATATCAGAATCAGCCGGACGGAGAGAACGTAAGCATTGAACCATCAAATCTATGTCATGATCACGGGCTAATTGAGCCTCAGTCATGGCATCAAGCATCCCTTCATAGTCGATAGGTGCTTCTTGTTGAAAATAGGAAGGGTACTCGTGATAAAGTTGTGAGTCGGTGGACTCACGTATCATCATGTCTAAAATTGATGGTGATTTTTGCTTGGACTCATTCCTACTCATCATTTCCAAGATAGATGGATTTCTATTCTGAATGGGTGGATCAGAGTATGAATTTTGGGAAGAATGTGGACTAGATGGATGTGAAGGACAATTAGGTTGAGAATTAGACTCGGGGGACTCGAAACCCCATGAACTCTGCGACGAGTTGAAATTATTATGAAGATTATAGTTATAAGATGAAGTGTGTGGGTTATATTCATTCGGATAAGACCATTCCGGTACGCTAGATTGGTCAAAGTTAGGGTATGCCGGGTTGGTAATATCCGAATAATAGTTAGGGGTGTAATATGGATTAAAATTGGAATTATTATTATATGCCATATCACACCAACACAAACAACACAAACAAATAAACAAACAAAAAAAGAAAATTCTAACCTAAGTTAGGGTAGACCTATGACCTAGACGACTCCTAACTGGTTAGACTTTCCACGGGAGGTTGGGTGCAGACTTTGACCACAAGTTAATCAGCCAGGTCAGGGCAAGAATGGTGGGAGGTTTTCCGTCAAAGACGTTCCTTAATTAAATAACCACCAATCTTCGGACTTTCGGCCCTCAATCCCTTCCTAGACACTGATTTAGCAAGAGTCAACTTCCAGCACTTTTCCTCCTTAGGATAATCTCCTATTGAGTCCGAGATGTCCCTAGGGCCAACGTCTACTAATTTTTAAGTTAGGCTTGGGTTAGTGAGTGCTTGGGATATGATTTTTGGGCTAAGGAAGGGTGATGAAATCCCCACCTTATCTTATTTATAGGTTATGCCCTTAAGATGAATTAGTGCAAGTGTACAAGATAAATAGATAAGAATCACTCAAAGCAGAAAATCAACCAAGAGATGAATCCTATTCTACATGCAATGCGTACGTACCTTGCGTCTCCAGCACTCTTCAACAGTAAATAAAAATAATTGAAAAGACACGTGCCTAATATGCAAATGTCTAATCAAATTTTTATTTTTAACAACCAATAATTTACTGTTGAATTATTAGCAATTTACAGGTATATCACAGAACAAAACAGAATAGAGCAGTAAGCAGTAATCTCAAATTTCAGCAATCTGCAAAAAATTTGAATCAGTAGTCCTTACTGTTGCCGCGTTTCCGCGGCTCTGGCCGCGGATCCGCGGCAAAACAGTGGGCTCCTGTGCTCTGCCTTCGAGGGCAGAGGCACAGGGCAGCTATATGTCCACTGCAGCTGCTGTTTTCTGTTTCCTGTTCTCCAAACCTGCAAACAGAAAAGAATAAAGAATTAGTTAAAAATTAAATTTTTTTTTTTTTAGAGATAACTTACCGTCCCTCCCCGGCAACGGCGCCAATTTGTTGACTGATTTTTCCTGCACGCAAAAGTAAAGATATTAGATTTAGAAATAGATCGTGCGAGGAATCAGTTCTAATCCGCGGTAGCAGGGCTATGCGAGTCGTGATCCTCAAGGAGGGACTGCGATGGAAGCGTTAAGCAAGTTATACTCTAAAGCTTTTATTTTTATTATTAGTAGTGGTATTTACAATGGATGGTATGGTATTTACAATGGGTCGGAAGAAAAGAATATGGAGAAGTTGTATTTATTCTACAAAAAGAAAAGAAAAGAAAAAGAAAGAGAACTTATCTCTTTAGTCTGCTCGCCGTTTGAACCGTTGCGATGATTTTCCTTTCCTTCGAAGGCGTACAAGCATGGCATATAGGATCGTCCGCCTTCTTAACTATGGAATAAAAAGCAACTAGGGAATAAAAAGCAACTATGAAGACCTGTTCATCGCCATAGGCCATCAAGGTTCCTTCTTCGGCTAGGTAGTCTCGAAGCGATTGGTTCTCATGGAGAGCAAGACGTTAGAGAAAGAAACAATGTAGAGAACAAACAGAGAGAACAAGAACACAACATTAAATAGAAGAGATGAACAAATAAACATAACAAAAACAAACCTTTGAATGGATTTCATTAACAATTGAAGAAGAGTTGGCTTACACCGCTGTCACCTCAGTAAAAGCATGGACTCTTTCCTCCATGAAAGCTTCCTCCACTCTCAGAATTTACAAAAGATAAACAAAAAGAAAACCTAACCTAGAAGAAAGAGGAAAAACCCTAAAAATCTGAACTTTGGCCCTTTGCTGGACGCTGGACGCTCTGTACGTTGCACTGCAGGTGATATTTATAGGTGCAGAAGGCTACAGAGTCCTGGACGAAACTGCCCACGAAAATTGGGATCTGGATGAGATCAAAGTGCCGCGTTTCCGCGGCTTTTGCCGCGGATCCGCGGCGCTTTAGTGGCTTCTGGCCACGCGCTTTGGCGCGTGGCTTCTCCTGGTCCGTTCCTCTGGGCTCCTGCTTCTAGAAGTGTGATCCTGACCTTTTAATCTGGATTTTCGAGATAACTTGGTAATCAAGTTACCCTTAATCCAGATTTCTTCAAATCTTCTCTCCATGAAATTCCTCTTTATCTTGGCCTTTTATCCTCATCTTGCAGGTGTTTAGGGTTGGATAGAAGTCTATCCTTCCTCATCTTTGATATTTGCAACTTTAGCCCTTGTATATTTGCACTTTGACAATTGATATTTGCACTTTGACTCTTGGGCTTCAAATATGGGCTTAGATCTGGGCTTTTGGGCTCTTTAGGCTTTATTTATTGTTAAAATAACAATTCGAGGCCTGCACACAATAAATTACAAATTATTAATAAATGTGCAGAATTAAATGAATAAATATGAAAATGTGATGGTAAATATGATGATAAAAATGCACTTTTGACTACCAATCACACCCCCACACTTATCTTTTTGCTCGTCCTCGAGTAAAAACAAAGAAAAAGAAAAAGAAATGAAAAGTTAATCTAACCTAACTCACTTTCGTAAGAATCACGATTGCACTTAGCACGTGCAACAAGCCGTTAAACCCCTAGGTTACCCTAGAGGACGAGTGTTGTCTCGTGAGGGTTTTCAGCGGATTGCACCCACAAAATCCATAAAAAGGAAAATATTTGACTTGTATTGGATAGACTAAGTAGTCTATAAGTTTTAGGATTATCATTTTATTCATTCTTTTGGACTTAGTCTTAATAACGTCAATTGTTATGCATTTTAGGTTAAGGATTAAAATTGAATTGCTAATATAGTCTTTTTCGTTACCAAAAGTAATATGCATCCTTATTTATACTAGGAATTCCTTGACTTGGACTCTCATGCCTCTTTATTATTAATATATATATATATTTATTTATTTTTTATTTTTTTTTGATATGTATAACTCATCTAATTTTCTTTCGTATAAGTATCAAGGCTTCTTGAGGCCCTAATACCTAACTAATTGATTATTAGATGTGTTAGTACATAATTTTTCCTTAGTTCCCTCGGACTTTCTAATCCACCCATGTAGCGAACTTAAAGTCGATGACTCCCAACCGGTCGGTATTAGGGCACCAGGTGAGAAAACACCCCGCGGACTCAAATTCGAGTGAACTAGGCCACAAAACTAAGGTTTTTTTTTTTTTACTCACCTTTAGGCGTGAATACTTATGCTTCTTGAGGCACATGTATCCGGCTTAATTAGTGATAATTTTTTTTTTATTATTATTATTATTTTTTTAATATATGAGGCACAAGGGTCTTTGTCTTAGAATCCTAGATATGCATTAGGTACGCAAATTCCCTTAAGGTAAAAATTAAGACTAATTAATTATTCAACTTCTCTCCTATACCTAAAATTTAAACAACTTATTTATTTTTACCAAGTTTTGAGAAATCCTAATCATGATTTTCCTAATCCTTAAAACTAACTTAGATTTCTTTTCAAAAAATAAGTCAAAATATTTCCTTTTTATAACATTTTTTTTTTAAATTTTTTTTTTTTATTAGCAATGGTGTTAGTTTCTACCTATGTTAGTATGTTAGTAAAGCCCACCCCCACACTTATCTCATGCATTGTCCTCAATGTATGAATGTATGCATATATGCATGAAACAGAATAAGGGAAGGCGGAAATTACCTTAGGGTGGTGGTTCCGGAGGTGGTCTAATTGGTCCACGAAATGCGGCCCAATCAAGATAACATATATTTGGTGGAACCCACCAGAAATTTTCCTTACATAACCCACTAAAATATATATATAATCATTTTTTAGAATTTCCACCCCATCGAATTTCCTAATTTCATAATAAATTTCAGAGTTAATTGTCTCAACCTCCTTGTCCCAAAATGGAGTATGAAAAGATGGAATGATTGACTTGGACAATATAGGTGCGGGAACGAATACCGACTCAGGGAAGAAGCTCAAATCAAGTAAGGGCTCAGGAGTCGGGCTAGGTTCAAGAATTGGGTCCAAGTCAAGAATTGAAACTCAGTCCACAATCTTCTTCCCACAATGGAATATGACCTAATATGGATGATATCTCTTTACTTCCAATATTAAGGAATTCTAGCTCATCGCCATACAATTCTTCAAAACTAAGGTCAACGTCTTCATCAGAATTGTACAATCAGTTTCAGAAGTAAAGAGATTGTGAGAATCTAGGTCATGTTCAAGTTCTAATTCGGGAAAGGAAAGACTTGCCAAGTTATCAGTATTTGAAGTTTCAGCAAGTTCACATGATGGTACTGAATTAGAATCTTGTTGTCCAAAGCAACTTGGTTCGTCGGATTTAAAAGAGTGGTCAGCGATATCAGAATCAGCCGGACGGAGAGAACGTAAGCATTGAACCATCAAATCTATGTCATGATCACGGGCTAATTGAGCCTCAGTCATGGCATCAAGCATCCCTTCATAGTCGATAGGTGCTTCTTGTTGAAAATAGGAAGGGTACTCGTGATAAAGTTGTGAGTCGGTGGACTCACGTATCATCATGTCTAAAATTGATGGTGATTTTTGCTTGGACTCATTCCTACTCATCATTTCCAAGATAGATGGATTTCTATTCTGAATGGGTGGATCAGAGTATGAATTTTGGGAAGAATGTGGACTAGATGGATATGAAGGACAATTAGGTTGAGAATTAGACTCGGGGACTCGAAACCATGAACTCTGCGACGAGTTGAAATTATTATGAAGATTATAGTTATAAGATGAAGTGTGTGGGTTATATTCATTCGGATAAGACCATTCCGGTACGCTAGATTGGTCAAAGTTAGGGTATGCCGGGTTGGTAATATCCGAATAATAGTTAGGGGTGTAATATGGATTAAAATTGGAATTATTATTATATGCCATATCACACCAACACAAACAACACAAACAAAATAAACAAACAAAAAAAGAAAAAATTCTAACCTAAGTTAGGGTAGACCTATGACCTAGACGACTCCTAACTGGTTAGACTTTCCACGGGAGGTGGGTGCAGACTTTGACCACAAGTTAATCAGCCAGGTCAGGGCAAGAATGGTGGGAGGTTTTCCGTCAAAGACGTTCCTTAATTAAATAAACCACCAATCTTCGGGACTTTCGGCCCTCAATCCCTTTCCTAGACACTGATTTAGCAAGAGTCAACTTCCAGCACTTTTCCTCCTTAGGATAATCTCCTATTGAGTCCGAGATGTTCCTAGGGCCAACGTCTACTAATTTTTAAGTTAGGCTGGGTTAGTGAGTGCTTGGGATATGATTTTTGGGCTAAGGAAGGGTGATGAAATCCCCACCTTATCTTATTTATAGGTTATGCCCTTAAGATGAATTAGTGCAAGTGTACAAGATAAATAGATAAGAATCACTCAAAGCAGAAAATCAACCAAGAGATGAATCCTATTCTACATGCAATGCGTACGTACCTTGCGTCTCCAGCACTCTTCAACAGTAAATAAAAATAATTGAAAAGACACGGCCTAATATGCAAATGTCTAATCAAATTTTTATTTTTAACAACCAATAATTTACTGTTGAATTATTAGCAATTTACAGGTATATCACAGAACAAAACAGAATAGAGCAGTAAGCAGTAATCTCAAATTTCAGCAATCTGCAAAAATTTGAATCAGTAGTCCTTACTGTTGCCGCGTTTCCCGCGGCTCTGGCCGCGGATCCGCGGCAAAACAGTGGGCTCCTGTGCTCTGCCTTCGAGGGCAGAGGCACAGGGCAGCTATATGTCCACTGCAGCTGCTGTTTTCTGTTTCCTGTTCTCCAAACCTGCAAACAGAAAAGAATAAAGAATTAATTAAAAATTAAATTTTTTTTTTTTTAGAGATAACTTACCGTCCCTCCCCGGCAACGGCGCCAATTGTTGACTGATTTTCCTGCACGCAAAAGTAAAAATATTAGATTTAGAAATAGATCGTGCGAGGAATCAGTTCTAATCCGCGGTAGCAGGGCTATGCGGGTCGTGATCCTCAAGGAGGGACTGCGATGGAAGCGTTAAGCAAGTTATACTCTAAAGCTTTTATTTTTATTATTAGTAGTGGTATTTACAATGGATGGTATGGTATTTACAATGGGTCGGAAGAAAAGAATATGGAGAAGTTGTATTTATTCTACAAAAAGAAAAGAAAAGAAAAGAAAGAGAACTTATCTCTTTAGTCTGCTCGCCGTTTGAACCGTTGCGATGATTTTCCTTTCCTTCGAAGGCGTACAAGCATGGCATATAGGATCGTCCGCCTTCTTAACTATGGAATAAAAAGCAACTAGGGAATAAAAAGCAACTATGAAGACCTGTTCATCGCCATAGGCCATCAAGGTTCCTTCTTCGGCTAGGTAGTCTCGAAGCGATTGGTTCTCATGGAGAGCAAGACGTTAGAGAAAGAAACAATGTAGAGAACAAAAACAGAGAGAACAAGAACACAACATTAAATAGAAGAGATGAACAAATAACATAACAAAAACAAACTTTGAATGGATTTCATTAACAATTGAAGAAGAGTTGGCTTACACCGCTGTCACCTCAGTAAAGCATGGACTCTTTCCTCCATGAAAGCTTCCTCCACTCTCAGAATTTACAAAAGATAAACAAAAGAAAACCTAACCTAGAAGAAAGAGGAAAAACCCTAAAAATCTGAACTTTGGCCCTTTGCTGGACGCTGGACGCTCTGTACGTTGCACTGCAGGTGATATTTATAGGTGCAGAAGGCTACAGAGTCCTGGACGAAACTGCCCACGAAAATTGGGATCTGGATGAGATCAAAGTGCCGCGTTTCCGCGGCTTTTGCTGCGGATCCGCGGCGCTTTAGTGGCTTCTGGCCACGCGCTTTGGCGCGTGGCTTCTCCTGGTCCGTTCCTCTGGGCTCCTGCTTCTAGAAGTGTGATCCTGGCCTTTTAATCTGGATTTTCGAGATAACTTGGTAATCAAGTTACCTTAATCCAGATTTCTTCAAATCTTCTCTCCACGAAATTCCTCTTTATCTTGGCCTTTTATCCTCATCTTGCAGGTGTTTAGGGTTGGATAGTAGTCTATCCTTCCCTCATCTTGATATTTGCAACTTTAGCCCTTGTATATTTGCACTTTGACAATTGATATTTGCACTTTGACTCTTGGGCTTCAAATATGGGCTTAGATCTGGGCTTTTGGGCTCTTTAGGCTTTATTTATTGTTTAAAATAACAATTCGAGGCCTGCACACAATAAATTACAAATTATTATAAATGTGCAGAATTAAATGAATAAATATGAAAATGTGATGGTAAATATGATGAGAAAAAATGCACTTTTGACTACCAATCATAGGGCTAGAAAAACTAGCCCGTTGGGAGCCAGATTGGCCTGTCGGTCGACCGCTCGGTCGACCAGTCAACGTCAGAATTCTGACCGTTGAGCCAGCGGTCGAACGGCCGGTCGACCGTGGCACTAGAACAGAGAGCAGAGCTCTCTGCCGGTCGACCGGGGCTTTCCAGAGAGCAGAAGCTCTCTGCGGTCGACCGGTCGGTCGACCGGCCCTCCAGCAGTCCTGGCGTGCACGTTCTGTGCACGTCGATCGACCAGCCCGGTCGACTTACTTCAAGCTCGGTCGACCGGTCCGGTCGACCGCAGAAGCCAGACAGGGCAGTTTTAGGGATTAAAATGTTGGTCATTTTGGCTCAAATAAATCCCATAAAATCATGAAAATCTACAAAAATAGTTTTAACATTATACTTAATAATCAAACATTCTTGAACAAATCAAGACATGTTACAAACAATTTGAACTATTTTTATAACTTGAAAATTTTGGCTAAAACAAAAACTGTATTTTTCCAAAATTGGTTTTTTCAAAACTTCTTCAAATACAAAAACAAGATATTTTAAAATCTTTTAAAGTATAGAGTGTATGGATATGATACACTACACATATATGGTGAAATATCTATGTTTTTGACATTAAGCTCTAAATTTGATTTTGGTTAAAACATATAAAACTTTGAATTCCAAAAAACCAAACCGGTATTTTTCTAAAAAGAAAACTTTTGTATTTTTCCAAAATAAAATTCTTTTATGAAAAATTATCTAAATCAAGTGTGTGTGTGTGTATATGGTATACTTGAGCAATCCACCAACTATTCTATCCTTTACATTTTATCTAAAAACAAAATCTATTAAAAACAAACCTAGACCACAAGTCTTCATAAAGTTCTTCACTTGAAGTCTTCTCATCTTCTTGACTTGGTCCAAACACGATCCATAGAGCTAGACTCCTCTGAGTACTTGATGTGGTCTTGATGCACAAGCTCTTGAATCAAACCGTGCTAGCTCCAAAACTTGACTTTAAATCCTTTGTTGAAGCT